>OMLM01003166.1:4692-15959 GCA_900302695.1 Helostoma temminkii | reverse complement strand
ACCACATAAAATAAAAATATAAAACTGTCACTATATAAACCTAAATTTCAAAAACAACAAAGCATACATCTGAAATTCATCAGCTCTACCACTTATCCTGTTGTGGGTCGCAGGCGCTGGAGTTGATCCCAGCTGTGAGGTGAAGTCCACCTAAAACAGAACACCAATCCAACACAGGGCTGACTTAGTGAAAGCCAACCATTCACGCTCACACCCACAGTGGTGATTTTTTTCATGCTTATATTATTATACAGATGTGTAGACATGCAACAGTAGAAGATATTAGAATAGCTTATACATTAGCAGGGGGCAAAAGATACTACTAGTCAATGCAACAGCAGGGGTACATCACAGAAAGAGTGTCATTATGAGGCATACACTTTTCTTCATATCATTTTCCAAAGCTTTCACTGCCCTATTAGCTCTATTATAAAGGTGTGTGTACAATTGTAACAGCTCTCCACCATCTCTCCTTCACACACACTGAGTCCTGTAGCTGAGAGCAGAACTTGGTTTGCTGATGTAGATCCCAGGGTGCCTTGATGAAAAACCATTTAACCTGCATGCTTCAGTAAATAGCCACTTAAAGAAAAAACAGCCAAGGAGAATGCAAGAGTGGCAGGATTGGAAATAATGCCAGAGAAGGTCATTTTTCTTATATATTGTTTATTATTACCACTTTCTGCATTGTCGTGCTTGAGGAAGGACATTTGTTTCATTGGAAATGAACAGTATGTGTAAAGAATTAAATAAAGATACACATACGCCGTTTGTGAAAAATGCTAAAAGATATAAACTTTTTTAAATGTTTACTTTGTTACTTAGTTTAACAGTAATTTACCTTGTGTTGTTTGGAGATTTTCAGCAGGGGCAAGATTTTTAAAAAAAGCTAGGATTTTAGTAGCAGCTTAAGAATCTATTCTTCTACGTTCTTGGACCTTGTAACAAACCCACCCTTCTCCATCCTCTCTCATTCTCATTTCTTTCCTTTTCTTCATCCACCCTGCTCACCACTGAAGTAAATCCTTCTTTTTCTCCGCTGTTGTTGGGAGCCAGTGGGGATGTAAGAGTAGACAGCATGACGATTTGGCCACACAGACACACAAAGATACAAACACATACACCTTCTCTCTTTCTTCCTTCCTGTCTCTGTCCTTCTGTGTTTTGAGGCAAGTGTGAGATCAGTGCTGCAGCTCTCAGTGACAAATTGATGTTGCAGCACTTTCCCTTTCTGCAGTCTTAGCATAAAACTGGCCGAACGATGTTCCACCGTGGAATTCAATTTCACAGTTGAGTTAGGTTGTTGATTACCCTGCCAAACTCAGATTAATGCACGTTTAACCAACATGGATCAGGAGACCCTTGGCTGACAGCCAGCTAGTGGTGCCAGCCAACGATAGGGAAGGAGCCTCAGCAGCAACCCCCTTCCCACACACATACACACACACCTGCCTGAGAGTGATTGATTTAAAGAGTTCACACCATGTAATTATACACCATCCCAACACATCAGGGCTCCTCCTCCTTCCTGCCTATGTGTATATACATGGGTTTGTGTACGTGTAAAAGAAATGGTGATGGAGACAGAGAGGGAGTTTTTGATTATACTCTCATCTCTTGATAATTTATCATTAAAGAAAACATTCTGGTTGTAGAGTATTTGTGGTGGGTGTGGAAAAGGTAATTTAATTTAATTTCTGCTTTGTGTAGTGTTTGGTCCATTACTTTTAGTGCATTAGTTTCTGAATAGTCCACCCTGGACTATTGATATTTAGTTGTTGCACTTCATTTTTTACTTTCCCGGGACCATTCAGATTAGCCTTCGTAAACTAGTGTTCATGTGCATACATTAACACAACATTAAAACAGATTCAGAAGTTTCCAGGATCTTAAGGAAAAGATGTGTCCCAGATCTGGATATTCCCTGGACTCCTGGTTGATAAATGGAGTAGCTCAGGAGCATTGTGGGGTGCTAATGATAAACTATGATCTCTGTCCTGTGTTGTAATGTTCTCCATTAGTTCTGTCCACAGCTTATAGAACAATGCTGGTATGATGTGCACAGTGTGTGTGGTCATGCTCTTTACTGATACATTCAACATGCTAATTATACATTCAGTAACCTAATAAAACACAGTTCATACAGCATACACAATTCTCAGAGCCTCTGTAACTGCATTGCACGTTTTTGTACTTTTTATCAAATAGCCTTTTTTTTCTATGCTCTCTCCTCCAGGGGGACTATGATCGTTCGTCACGGGACGGCAGTCCCCAGGTTATAGGTGGTGACACCTACCCCCGAGGGCCTCTTAAGCTACCTCAGAGCCACACCAAGCCTCCTGGCTACCCCCCAGTACATCTCCCGTACCCATCTGTCTTTCACCATTACAAACCGTCACCCTACCACCATCCCCCCTCCCAGCCCAGCCCACCATATACCCCTCAGGTATGGAATTTTCACTGTTTTTACATAAAATGATGACAAGCATTATAGTTATATGGAGATACTGTACATGTTTTTTTCATAGTTTAGTTAAATGAGTGTTTACTGCATAAATCTGACAGGCCAGACAAGATTACAAGACTAATTCCAGTCTGTGAATTATAGTCAGTTCAGTTGGAAATAAATAAATAGAGAAATATAAATACAATTTTATTGAAGCTTGATTGATTTTTTTCACTGTTCTTGTGTGTGTATGTGTGTGTGTGTGTGTGTGTGTGTGTGTGTGTGTTTTCCATTCAGGGGGCCTACTCGCAGCCTTCATCACCCTACATCCCTCCTGGGGCCTACCCGCCCCCTTCCTGGGGGTCCAGCTCTGACACTCAACCCTCTAGAGTCTCTCATGAACAGTTTAGAGCTGCACTACAGTTGGTCGTCAACCCAGGTGAGAAATGGATGATGAAAGGTGACATTACATGTACTTTTCTGTTTCATGTTTTGGCAGTGCCACTTAAAATGTGTTTGTGTTTGCCTGCAGGTGACCCCCGGGAATACCTGGACAGCTTTATCAAGATCGGCGAGGGCTCCACGGGTATTGTTTGCATTGCTAGTGAGAAACACAGCGGCAAGCAGGTGGCTGTGAAGAAGATGGACCTCAGGAAACAGCAGAGAAGAGAGCTGCTTTTTAATGAGGTATATAGGACTGACACAGACGGGAAACACTACAGTTATTTAACATCTTATTTGCATCTTAGTAGCATTAATTTGGAGGTTGCATGTTTGTTGCTATTGTAGGTCAGTGTGACCCATGCAAATAAAGAGCACGATGCCCACTCCTCACATATGAGATCAGACTGAACATTCGTGACAGCAAAAATTAAACAAATGGAAATGTGGCTCATTTTGCCCCAGTTAGATAAAAAATAAATCTCAAGCCTTTGGTTCAGGGTACCTCTGTTTTTCTGACTCACTTCCATGGCAATTAAATAACTAACACATTTTTACATCCATAACAGCATTTGTTTAGTTCAAATTAAGTACAACCCTAGGCAAGAAATTTATTCATAGTTGTTTCTATTCATGGTACAGTATGGTATGCTAACTACTGAAAAATGATCCCCATATCATTTGCACTTGCAAATAAATCACATTGCAGAAACTTCTCTGGCAGGAGAAGAATGTGAATTGAATAATTGAATTGAATGCATGTACAGTAAGCAATCACGTGTGTACAGTGAACACAGATGTGAAGCTGTGGGTGTTCAGTTGGGAACTAATTAGGCCCGTGTAATCCTATTAATTTCTGAATGTAATCCCTTCACAGTTAAGCTTCCAGAACATGTTCAATTTAGACAAAGCAAAGTAAAATTTATAAATAATTTTAAACACATTATTAAATAAACAAACTGTGTGGATGGTTCCTTTTTAACATTGTTGATTGATACATTTGATTTCACATATTGAAATGCCATATGGAATGTTGGAAAATGTTGATTATAATAATTGTGTTCAGTGAATACATGCTCTATGCTTGTGAATATGCTCAGTCATCCAGGTCACAGTTATCCCAAAAGTTCCTTTCAGTAGCATTAGAACTTCAAGAACTAAAAACAACTCCAGTTGCTAAAAAGAACCTTTGGGATGAATATGTGCTCTCTATATGCTATTCTGTGTTCAGATCAGAATATATCATTTATAAGCCAAACTCTAATGTGACATCGCAATAAAGCCAGATTGGGTCAATAGAACCTGAACAAATATTATATGTAATGTCATTCTGAGTCATTTCTATATTTCTCTCTGGGTTTTAGGTGGTGATCATGAGGGACTACCATCATGAGAATGTGGTAGACATGTACAACAGCTATCTGGTGGGAGACGAGCTGTGGGTTGTAATGGAGTTTCTCGAGGGTGGGGCACTCACCGACATTGTGACTCACACCAGGTAACGTCTTTTGACTGGTGAAATATAAGATAGAAAAAAGATTAACTCATTTTAAAATAAGGATAATGATTTTGTTTGGGCTACGTAATCTCCTTACAGTCAGTGGTTTCTCACTTTTTACCAGTAAGTGTGAAAATAAATAAATAATAAAGAAATAAAATAAAAAGAAGCAAGAATAATAGATTTCTACCTCCAAAGAATTAGTTAACAACTTTGTGAGTGTGTGTGTGTGTGTGTTAAAATCAGTTGTTCTGAATAAACTGGACTTGAGTGTGTGCAGAGAAATGCAGCCACATCATTTTTTCACTTTAACTTTCACTTTTTTTTCACTTCACACCTGAAACTTTGCAAAGATGGATGACCTGTAATCCAGTTTCAGGATTGTTGTTCTCCAGCTTTTCCAAATTGCTTGTGTGGTGGAGTTTTCTAAGCTGCCACTTCATTGTTTTAGGCTTACTTTGTGCTTGGTGTTTAATTACAGTCATTTGCATGGAGTGTCAGCATTAGCGCTATGTAGTGTTGGATGTTAATAACACGCTTTGGTGAGGCTGTGTACCGTTGCTGATGTGAAGTATTTTGAACAGTCTCCCACACAGATGTTTGCATATTTGTGTGTTCGGTGTGTGTGTCTGTTTGTGCACGATTGCTTTTAGAAGTACAAATGGAAAATTCAGTAAGCAGGGTATTATTGGGTACACGTTTTCTCTTTGTTTGATCCTTTTTTTGTTTTATTGTAATCTGATCGTTTTCATCATTAATCAAGTTTGTTGAATTTTGAAAATGAGTATAAATAGATTATAAATATTCAGTTTTGATGGGACAGATATCCCATAATGTTAAGAAAGAGACAAAGGAAAAGAGGTAAAATATGAAACCAAGTAGCTAGATGTCACTAATATATATATATATATAATAAATTTTATTTGGGTAGTAGTTAGTAGAAATTGAACACTTGATTTAATTATTAGGCATTACACGCTGTATGTATCCAAGGTGATGATAGAAGTAGTACGTGGATAATTCTTCCTGGGTAATTTTGTCTAGGTGAGGGTCTGTGCTATTTCTGTCCAGCCTTTTGTTGTGGAAATAACTGCTGCCTGCCTCACATTGTGCAAGCCTCATCAGCTCACACGGCTGCTGGCAGCGAAGACACACTAAGATTCACACACATCTCATAAACACTGACGAGTCAGCAGTGGCAGAATGGGCGTCCCTGCTCCTGAGCCCCAGTTGTCTTCCAATTGCAATTACACTTTTAATGTTGGCTTAAAAGCTGCTCTTCATAGTTTTTTTTTAGCCAATGAACGTGCCAGAGCATAAGTATTTCTGGATACTGGTGTGTGTGTGTGTGTGTGAGTGAGTGAGTAATTCCCCTCCCCTTGACAACCTTTAGATACTCATTAAAATTGTTTTTCCCTGTGTGTTTGAAACAATTTTCTGTTTCAGCGATCATGTTTTCCATTTAAGTCTTTGTATATATGAGGGACAGAGGAGGGGGTGGGGGGCTGTAATAGGTGAATTGTTTTTGCATACATCTCATTCACTTTGGGTTATCCAGTTGTTGTTCCCCTTAGCAGAAGGCTCATTTATCTGTCTTGATCGTAGATGCATACATGTGTGACAATGAAATCTGCTTCAATCTGCAGTGTGAAATGTGGCCTGGAGGTTGTTTCTCATAATGCAGGTTTGTAAGTGATGAATCCTGCAGTGGCATATTTCAGACTGCTTGTGTGTAAGGTTAAGTCATAAACGTGTATGTTTATTTGGTTTACGCTTGCAAATGAGCACGTCTCTCTCTATTCTCTAATGCACATGTACTGTATGTGATGGCAGATCAGAGTGCACACACTTTAAAATGTACAGCATGGGGTGGCCAGCTGGGTCTACACGTTAATGTTCAGTGGAGCTGTGAGTTCATTCAGACACATTGACCCATCTCTCCATATGGGACCCCCTTTCCTGCGCCTCACATCACAGCTACAGCCGCTGCAGGCTACAGGGGATGTTTTCTGCTCCGTATCAGCTGTGTTGGGCTGTGATCTCTTTAGGATGACAGAAAAGTGCTGTCTGTGCTAGTCTCGTCTGAGCTGTAGCCCATTCAGCAACTGTAATTTCTACCACCAGAGTGTATTACTCGAAATATTTAAATACTCTGTATTTATTGCTAGATGGTCTTTTTGATGTAATTTCCTCAGAAATTAATGCACATCTTAAAATGTTTTACTTTTTTGATAAAAAAGTTTCCTTCATATCTGCTAGAGAAAGAAAGCCCAGAAAGCACATGGTTTAAAACAGAAACCGTATTAATTATTATCAAGATCCTCAGAAGCATTGAAAAAAATCAAGCAGTGTGAGTAATCAGTTCACGTCTTCTCCCAGTTATTTTGTGTATTTCTGTGCAGATTCACAACAAGATTTAAAAGAAATCTCATGTGCTACATATATTACGTGAACGTAGACTCACTTTTTCATGTCAGTTATATTCTGCTTTCATACTTAACATTGACCAGTATGTGTTTGTGTCCTCACAGGATGAATGAGGAGCAGATTGCTACAGTGTGTCTCTCAGTGCTGAGGGCTCTGTCCTACCTGCACACACAGGGCGTGATCCACCGAGACATTAAGAGTGATTCCATTCTCCTGACCAGCGATGGCAGGGTAAGTGCACCTAATAAGTGCGTGTGTCTGTGTGCATGCTTTTATATATGTCTGTTTAGATATGTGTCCATCCTCACTGGGAAGTTATTGAACTAGAAGACCCATGTTTAAACAGGAATCTCGCAGATACCCTGTGTATCAGTAAGCAGTGACATTCATTGCTGTCACTGGTTATGTCAACACATTCACTCTCACACACTCACTGACCTTCTCTACGGGTGCCACTCCTGCCGCTTGTCAACAGCCAGTGCCAGAAACTCATCATCACCAATTACCACTCATGCTCCCGTAATTAAATTCTGCATAATGTCTCCTAACGAGCTGATAAGACATGATTAATTAAAGGGCCACTAATGCAAGATTATTGTGTGGGTCAGTGCACTTTTTGAACTCAAACAGAGGTTCTGAACTAAGTCATTGCCTACTATAGGTCTGCACCTGTACATGACTAAGTGTGGAATCTAAGGGCAGGATGGTGTTTGTGTGTTTTTGTAGATCAAGCTATCAGACTTTGGCTTTTGTGCCCAAGTTTCCAAAGAGGTGCCCAAGAGGAAGTCCCTCGTGGGTACACCCTACTGGATGGCACCAGAGGTCATCTCTAGACTGCCTTATGGGACTGAGGTAAGAGCTAGACAAATATGGTACTGTATACTGCACATGATCATTACAGTACTGACGAGGGTGAATATTCTGGTGTGTGTCCAGGTTGATATCTGGTCTTTAGGCATCATGGTGATTGAGATGGTGGATGGAGAGCCCCCTTACTTCAACGAGCCCCCTCTGCAGGCCATGAGGAGGATACGAGACAACCTGCCCCCACGACTAAAAGAGTCACACAAGGTACAGTAGATCTGACACGAAAACACTATAAATCCAAAAATAAACGTGCATTACATATTCCTAATATTTTGCCAATGTTTCATGTGAGCCTAAATCCACAGTAAAGTTAAAGGATTTCTCTATGACCTCCAGGTGTCCTCTGTGCTGCGGTCCTTCCTGGACCTGATGCTGGTGAGGGAGCCATCGCAGAGGGCCACAGCCCAGGAGCTTCTTCAGCACCCCTTCCTCAAACTGTCGGGACCCCCTTCCTGCATCGTCCCCCTCATGAGACACTACCGCCACCGCTGAGATGCTGGCCTAGTCCCGCCCTCTTCTACACTAAAAACACACACTTACTGTACACATAATACCAGGGTGGCACTGCCCTCACCCAGCCAAAACACCCCACCGCTTGGTGGCACGCCACTAACACTCACACCTGTAACTGTGACATAGATTAGATAGATGAATATCTAAGAAATACACTCCAAAAGAACACACGAAAGAAAAAAGAAGAAAAAAAATGTCTAGTATTTTGAAACTATGAACTGGAGTAGTGTCCTCTGCCAGAATTCACTGGACACCCACTGTATGTCTGGGCTGGCTTTTTGTGCTGCAGTCATCCCTCTTCCCAGACGGAGAGTCTCCAGCTCCATATAGAGTTGTAGTAGCCATCAGCAAGAGCTTCATCGTGGTGTGGTGAGCTGCTGACAAAGTGGAGGGACCCAGAGTCCTGGTGCTCTGCTCCAGATCAGGGCATCAGAGGACAGAACAATCAGCTGTGTGTGGTGAGAGGGGTTTTTGACTGCTATGACTGTTGCACAGCTGCTGCGTCGTCGGTCTGTCAGAACCACAGGCTGATGCTCAGCTGGTCAAACAGAGACTTGCTCTCTTCGATCTCTCTTCTCACACACTAACAGTGAAAATGTATTTTAGAGAAACTTGTAAGTTTTTCTGTACAGTTTTGGTAATTTGCAGTATTTTATTGTGTCGTAACCATTGTGATATGAGCAGTATTAAATAGAGTTTCTGCAGAGATCTTTCCTACTGTTTATAATCCAGTTTTTGCTTAAAAATATAAGAGATATCCCAAATAAGCCTCCCTAAAACCAACTGTTACTAAAAATACTAAATATATTTATTATCTTACATTTGTAGACAGAACTTCCATTAAATGTTGGGAAAAAGGGTAACGTCAGAATTTTGTATGATGTTTAAAGTATTTATTTATTTATTGGAACTGAAGGTTTATTTATTTATTTTTTCGGGTAGTGTGGCCTTTTTTGTTTATTTTTGTTTGTTGGCTTTTGATTTACATTTCTGAAAGCGCATCAGCAAACAGTGATATCGATTGATACATCATCCAAGCTATACCCTTGTCCTATTTATAAAGTCAGATTCTCTGTATTTATGATACTGTAATTACACCATGCATTTAAATGTAGCACAGATTGAGTGGATTTGACAAAAAAAAATCTACGCAGACCTTTTTGCTTTTATATTAAGAGTCTCATCCTATTTCTCTAAATGCTAAGAGGTGCATATCTGAGACTCTTACCTTCCATGCAGATTTTAGGGATGCTGATACAAGGTCTTGTTTTCTACTCACATCCTCACTGTCATCATCTCACTCCTTATCCCATCCCAGTCAGACACACACTTGCTATCACTGAAACTGTGCTGCCATTCTCATCTGTGGTCGCACCAAGGAAAACAGCGTAATCCTCCTCCCTGCATCGTTTTTACCCATCGTTCACTGTGATATGTAAATATGACTGTGCGTTATGTCAGTGTGTGTGAGTGTTTGTTCGTCTGTGAGTGTGTGTCTGTATATCAGCGAGCGGGAGAGGTAGAGCGCGTTTATCTCTGTACAACATCTGAAAGCGTGTGTAAGTGTGTGTGTGTGTTTGTGTGTGTGCTGCTGGCTAATCCTTGACAACGTGTCAACACCTGAATGAGTAACTCTTTTCTGTGGTGTTGGATAGTACAGTGATATTGCATGTTTGTTATCAGTGAAGCTGGTTTCAATTAAAAAACGCCCATAAAAACATTGAGATGTGTTGCATGGATTTTTCCTTCATCACTCTCTATAGTCTTGTCTTCTTCTTCTCTTTCAGTGTCTCATATCGAGCAGAGATTTTCTTTTTCAGACGGCACACTGTCAGAGTATTTAAGGGACTTCCTTTCAGTCATCAATTGTTTTTTTTTACTCCTTGTTGTTTGGGTCTTTCATATTCTCTAATTTCAACTGTTGTCATTTCCAACTATTTCACCCTAACGCCACCACTGAACAGAGAAACAGAAAGACACATTCATGGATCAGTGTTGCTATAATATATGAGGTTATTTCTCTTTCTTTCCTCTAAGCCATTCCCTCTGAAACACTATAATGGGATATTGATTTACCTCGAACAGAGTATAGAGCTTCTTTCTCAGAGAGAGATACCTCCGCCAATGGCCCAATAAATAAAAGCACAAGTACAGGAGCATTCGGACTGCAGAGCATCAATGTGGATCAAAGTGAAGACTGTAGAGCCATCCAGTTATTATTCATGTCAATGATATGATACATCCGCATATTCACAAAACACCCTCCCAGTCACAGGAAGTCAGCATCATGTTAAAGCTACAGGTAAATACAAATGTGGGATTGGTGGACTTGATATGGCACAAACAGCATGTTTTTGTTTTTTACATTAAACCTAGTCACAGCAGACTATTTGACTTATTACCAGCAGGAAATGCAGGTGTAATTAACATCACTAAATGGCGCATTTAGATGTGTTTGCATTTTAAGGTGACAGACAAATTACACTAATCTTTTTAAGGCAGATATTGATATTGTTCATCATCATAATTCAGTTTTATTTAAATACAAGGAAGAAATTTAGTATTTCTCCGGCAGCATAATATTCCTGACAGTGTGGATGGTCCTTAAAAGCAGCATTTGAAAACTGCAGTCAGCTAACAGAAAAAATGCTATGTGAAAAGATGGATTTATAGTGTTCACAAGCTGGTCAAACATTTGCTGTGTGTGGTTGTGAGAGGATTTGAATTAGTCTAGTTTAAGGCCTGGCTGCGTTCCATTTCGCTGTACCACCTTACTGCGCTGGGATAATACATGCTAGCTTACTGACGTGGTTTAGCGGGACACACAAATTGAACTGGCCATTAATAGTGTTCGTTTCACCTGTGTTGTTCTTGTCGTGACAGGTTTTTTGTGTCTGCTGTGATAAAGCTGCATTTTAAACAGGTTAATCGCGATAAATGTCTAAAAATGGACATTTGTGGATTGTCAGATGATTAAAGTTAAGGTTAGAGGAAATGGCAACTGCTGGGAAAAGCTGCATCCAGCACACATTTCTGAAGAGCAACGAAAAAAAAAAAAAAAACATGAGCAAGGTC
>OMLM01003165.1:1962-21146 GCA_900302695.1 Helostoma temminkii | reverse complement strand
AAAATACAGTTTAATATAATAAATGAATTCCATATTATATATGGAACAGCTGCTTTTTATGGAATACCCACATAGATGTACAGAGGACCATCAGCAGCAAACACTAGTCCTGTGTTTCAAAAATAAGTTTGAATAGTATTGTGCATTTGTCTTATGTTACCTGTAACACAACACAGGTCAGAAACAGGCTGATAGATTCCCACAGAGGCAAAGTTGAAAAGGACAAAGAAGGAGGTAAGAGAAAGTGAATCAGATTCCTCTTCTGCATGTTTACACAGTTTTCCAGTAATCAGATTTGTTAACTGTGTCTGGAGACCAAGCTCATTCTTTAACCACATTAGACTGGCAGGGTTGCAAACAGGTTCTAATCATAATGTGTTGACATTTGTTGAACTATTCTGGATACAAAATGCTATTCCACAAAGATATGTGTCATGTTTTGTGTTTTCTTTTTTATTTAATGTTGACCTCTGTTTTCCGCAGGTACTGCCTTACCTTCCTACTTGTGCATCGCCACTAATCTCATCACCACGGCCCCCTCACCCGCAGATCCTTCCCTGATCTTCAGTCTGCGTATAAACCCCTGCAAACCTTCCTGCCCTTGTCAGACCGTTTTCATTCATCTCCTGCTTCGTTCTCCTTGTCTGTTGTTTTGCCTTTTCAATCAGTCAGTCTGCCCTCTATTTGCTGTGTCTGATAATCAGACTGTTCGCCCAAAACTCTTTTTTTTTTGGTTTTAAATATTTGTTTTGTATTTTTATGGACACTTATCTCTGGTAGAAACATCTTTATTTTTGCCTTTTGTGATACTGTTTTATTTTCTACAAAGATAATGAAATACTCCACTTGCTCCTCATCTAGTTGACTTGTGACAAGGTGGCACACATGCACCTGGCAATGATTAGCTAGTGTAGGAACAGATGATGACCTTTCCATTCCTCTGGTCTGTGTTCAGCCATCTGCAGGCCACAGGTATCTGTTCCTCATGAACTGTGTAATTAAAACAATGCTATCGTACCTGCAACAAAAGCACCAGACTGTGGCAATGTAACCTCAGAAATGGTTGTGATTATTATTCATCAAACTTGTCATTTCATTCATTATTCTACAGTTTATTGTGTAATTCTAAAGGAGGCTGAGAGACTGAACAGTGTCACAAAAACACTGCAGATTAGTAAGTGTTTTCTGTGTCCTTCCTGGTCCTGCTGCAGAACATATTCTTAACATTACACTTCCAAATGCATTTCCTCTAAACTATGCCATCAAAAGTCAAGCACCGATGCTACAGTTTACTATGGCAATAGGTAAATAAAGAACTGAGCCCCATTTTAATCCAGGACTCATAAATATTAATGTGACATTAATTCACAAGTATCTTAAAAAACATAACATCAATGAAAAGGCTTGAATAGAAGAAAACGAGTCAATACATTTTACCACTGTTATATTTAATTCAGTGTTGTTCATTCATTCATTATTCAGTGTCATTATTCAGTGTCAGTGTTGAGTCTAATTATTCAGATGTAATATAACAGACAAAGTGCCTGTTAAATCAAACATATAACACATGTTTATTTATAAAGCTAAATTTAAACATAAATTAGAAATACTGTTGAAACAAGTTACAGTACAATCAGACTGTCATAAGTCATATGATAGAAGAAAACATGTCATGGAGTAAGTTACAGCAGTAACAGACTCAGAGTTAAAGTGATCTCTGCTGTTGGAACTTTCCCTCTGCTCAGGGTGAACACACCACACTCTCATTACTTCTGCAACTGGCCCCTGATGTCATGTCTTCCTCCAAACAAGCTAACCAGATCAGTAGTTGTCTTTTCTCTGCTGCATGTTTCCCACTGGCAGGTAGACATGGCTGCTGCATGACCACCAGGATGTTATGGACATTCTTCTGGATAGATTTTATTGTGTTCTTCTCAAAGTGCCATTTAAAATGTTCAAGTTCTGAGCACACAGAGCAGAGGACTGATGATCTGAGTGATCTCTGTCACAACATGTCTGTTGTAGTAACACAGTATGCTTCTGTGTGTTCCAGCTGACATTCCCTGTATGTAAATGTATGTGATGCATGTGGTGCACATGTAGCTGTTTTATGATTAATTCTTGGTTTGGGAGTTATGCAGATTTATGTTGATGCTCGTGGATGTGTGTAGGTGTGGGTGCCCTGCTGGAGGCTTTAAGTGGAGTGCAGTCCTCTGCATCTTCTCAACTATTTATACAGCACGCTCCTCATTTAGCCATTAGTCATCACACGCACATTTGAAACCAAACACACTTCCCCCATCACTGAAGAATAATTTAAACTTTGATTCTGTTGATCCATCCATCCATCCATCCATCCATCCATTCCTGTCAAGGGTGGTGGAGCCAGTCCCATCAGACAAAAGGTTATTTACATATCTCAATTAAAAAGAAAGCTATGCAGATTGTACAATCACTTTAAAAAATAGCAGCTAAAATGTTAGCATTTCTTAAAATCTGGTATTCTAATGTTTAACTACTAATGAGCGCTGTCTTATCTATCATGGAGTTCAAATCATACAATTCATGTCAGGTTAGCCTTGGCTTATATTTAAAGCTAATGAACTCGTCTCATTCTTTAATTTCTTTCCATCGCTCCCTTACGGCTTTTAATGGTCTGGTCACTGGTCATTGCTAAAAGACTTTGTGCACTCACACAATTGGAAGAAATTCAGAATCCAGCTGTCTATCCAACAAGCCCTCCAAGCTTAAAGTCCACAGTACACTGTTTGTCCCTGCACTCTTATCCAAGCTATATGAGTTTTCTTTGTAGGCTTCTGTTGGAATTGCATCCATTTTGGCACCATGCACCAAAGTGTTGCTGGTGTAACACTTGGTTTTCCTCTAAGCTGTCAAATGCAATAGAGTACAACTGTGCAAACAAAGCACTTGGGGTTAGACACTAAATAATCATAACAGTATTAGTGATGTCAAATGTTAGCCTAAAAAATTACTGCTTAACTTCATTTAAGCAGTTCATATGTCCGTCCCATGATGTGTGTTACGTGAGCAGCTAAAATAATGGCAACACACAAGTGTGGACTTATTGACCCTCCTATTCACCACAACCACACAATAACTACTTCTCTTTAGTGGGGTGAGCAGTGTTCGGTTGGTAGGCCTGTCAGCTACAAACCCCAAGGATGGTGGTTTGACTCCCAGTTCACCAGATTCCTGGCTACATGTCAAGACTCTCTAGACGAGACACTGGACACCACACCCATTGTGCCTCAAAGTGGCTGTAAATCACTGTGAATATATGGATACTACTTCTAAATATTGTTGTGTTTAAAGACTCAACTGCTTTTCAGTCATACATCCCCAGTGATAAGCTACTGCAAACTGGTGTTTTCTTGCAAGTTTCTTTCAAATGCACCTTGAATAGTGGACCATGAAGTGACGTATTGATTGTTGGATGGGTATAGTTCTTTATAGAGACTATTTATTTATCATTTTATTTATACTGTGATTTAAATACATAGAGTATGACAACACAATGCTTAACAGCAAAAGCAACAAATGCCAGTGCAAATCATCCTCTGGTCCCAGATCACCAAATATCAAAGGTATGTTTGCAATGCATTTAACCCTATTTCATGTCCTCCACATTAAAATTTGACATTTGTTGATTTATTTTAAATTTTCCATATTGCCATAATTAAAAGCAGGGTGTTTCGTCATTCAGGAGCTGAGAACTACTGGGCTGTTGAATGTCACTGTCAGAAGGGGTGTCGTGAGGAACATGTTGACAGAGAAAGCATGTATCTTATTCAGATGTCTTCTAAATCCAGAATAACTTGAGAATTGCAAAGCACAACTTGTCTGAAGTTTAAACTACAAGTAATTTTAACTGCCTGGAATAAGTAAAACTCTGAAGTTCAGAGAAAACACATTAAAATTTTGACTGCATAACCTGGTTATTGCTTGTTCAACAGCCCTGCTCTCAACTCTCTGACTCTTGTCTGCAAAAAAGTTGTACAGGCTAAAAAAAGCATAACTGACGTGGATGAAGCTTTTAATCTAAGTCTATGTAGATGCTAAAAACCTGTGCTTTTGTCCCTGTGACCAGGACGTGCTGGTTTGCTCTTCAAGGCTTTGGCAGGACTGAAACACATTGAAAAGCATCTTTGGTTTGATAAAGTCTTACATGAACCACATAATTTGGAACTGGATCACACTAAAACTGTACCAGATTATCAATTGCTTCTTCAACACTGATGTTATTAGGCCGTTTTCTTGTCATGTCGCTGTCCGACTCTCAGCTTGTAGGAGTTAAACACTGATATTGGAAACTGGAAGTCGCAAAAAAAATCCCTTTAACAATCACTTCCCCAACAGATGAGGGTGTAAGCAGATAAGAAGTGACCCATACTGTACACACATTGTGCAAACTGCTGATTTTTTGATAACAAAAAAACTATTACACTAATAAAGTGGGACTGTGGGACACTGCTTAGTTTCAGAATTTCAGAAGATACATTACATCAAGCATCACTAGTGTCATTGTTCAGACTGACAGACAGATGGTTGACACAGAAAAGGTATCTGTTAGATTTGGGGCGGAGGGCTTTTCCTCTACTTGCTACAGAACAGTCAAATCTGAGGATCACAGATAAAAACATGAGAAAACAAGGTATATACAATCAAAAATAAATCGCAATAAAACTACCATTTACAAGTGTAGTATGAAGGAGCCTGGAAAATCTCCTGAAAAATGTTGCATTGACTTTGGACTTAATAAAACACAGTGGGTCCAATGAAACTGACAAAAGTAAAAATAAATCAAAATGTACTAAAAATTAACTAATTCAAATCAGGTATAGCTGTTTAATTGTGGTTCAGCTGAATCATTTTAAACAACAAACTAATGAAAGTGGCCTGAACAAAAATAATGGTACCTTAACTTAATATTTTGTTGAACAGCCTTTTAGGCAATCACTGCAACAAACAATTTCTGCAACTGTCAATGAGACTTAAAACCAGCCTGATCAGATGTTGTCCTGATCTCCAAAGGAAAGGAGTTCCAAAGTCGTGGGGTCAAGACGCAAAAGGCACGCTCACCCCATCGCTTAGTGTTGGTCTTGAGGGCACAGAGCAGAGATTGACTTTGAGAGCGCAGAGATCATGTAGGAGCATAAGGGAGAATCAAGTCACACGAATATGGAGGAGCAGTGCCATGATACGCCTTAAAAGCAAAAATTAAAATCTTGTAATTGATGCGAAACTCAACTGGCAGCCAGTGAAGGGAACGAAGGACAGGGGTAATGTGGCAGAATTTTTTCGAAAAAGTCAAAAACCAAGCTGCTGCATTCTGGACTGACTGAATACTTATTGATGCCGGCATATATCTTACAACACTGTTCACCCCAAAGCGCAGTTTAGGATTAAACAATACGCCAAGGTTTTAACAACAGGGTTATGGGAAAATGGCAGAGACTCAACTAAACATTGGTCAGAGCCAAAAAACGATGAACTTGCATTTCTTGTCGTTTAAGTGAAGGAAGTTGCCAGCCAGCCAGGATTTTATCTCGCTAATGCATTTGGTTAGTGGGGAAAGGGAAGATGGGTCTGCTGTATCGAATGAACAATCTGCTCCAGCTGGCTCAGGTTTGAAGGGTGCCTTCTGCAGGCTGTATGTTTCAGCTCTTTCCACACATTTTCAATGGGATTTAGATCAAGGCTCATAGAAGACCACTTTAGAATAGTCCAGTGTTTTGTTCTTGGCCATTCTTGGTGTTTTTAGCTGTGTGTTGGGTCATTATCCTGATGGAGCATCATGACCTGCATCGGAGACTAGGCTCTCTGACACTGGGCAGCACAGATGGCACTATTATGGGGTTTACGTGTCATTTCAAGGACAACTTCACATGTTGATGGTTCTATAGTGGTAATGATATTATTAAAAATAAATACTTCTACATAAAGTACTACTATTTACCTTATTTTAACTACAGTGTCTTTCAAACAACACCACCCCTTTGAAAAAGTCAAACTTCTTCGTCTGAAATCCAAACCTTTGTCCAGCCCCAGTCCTCCCCAGTCTCTGCTGAAGAGAAACAGCCTCACAGCATCATGTTGCAACCAGTGTGATTCACTAGTGTGATTTTGGTGGTGCGCTGTGTTTTTGAGTTTTCTGAGTTTTGCTAAATATTTTAGCAAAAAGAAGTTGGTTTCACATGCTCTACATTTAACCCAGCTCTGGTTGTCCTTCCTGTTGGTGCTGCTTTAAGGTTCAGTTGTCTGGTGTTTTAAGAATCTTTCATCTTTGTGCTTTGTGTGATGTAGCCTGACAAGCATAGGTTAGAAGCATTGTCATTTATTAATGTATTGCAATCAATTGTGTGCCATGTTAATGACTTTGTGATGTATATTGATTATTGCATGGCTAGTGTACACTGGGGGAAGATCACAAGTGATCTGAGGTCATGAGTTGGATTCAAATGGGAAGTGTCTGGAGAACATGGCATTCACATTTAGCACACTGATCCTCATCCTTCTCTCCAGCATGTTTCAGTGAGAGGTGAAGTGACAAACACACAAATCCTCTCAGACGGTCACTATTTATGCTGCCTTCAGCCAGACTGGCAGGCACAATCATTACAGCCAGCACATCATTTGGCAGGTAGGGGAACACTGATTGCAGCAGTCTGAGTACACAGTGGAAGGCAAAGTGAGCCACTACCCTATTGTTACCTATGAAATCTGCAGAATATAAAGAAAATTATTATTATTACTATTATTATAGCCTACAATCTCTGCATTGATGCCAAGCTATTTAAATGCTATCTATTCATTTCATTGAATGACCCAACCCATTTTATATTTTGCTGTGAAAAAGTATTTATTTGATTAATCAAACAAATTTTTATATTTTGCAAAGATAACCCGCGTAAATACGAACTGCAGTTTTTAAATTATGATTTCATTTATTAAGGGAAAGAAGCTGTCCAGACCTGTCTGGTCCTATGTGAAAAAGTAATTGGTACCTAAGTCTACAACTGCAATCAAGCATTTATGATAACTGGCAATGAGTCTTTCACATTGCTGTGAAGGAATTTTGGCCCACTGTTCTTTGGTGAGATGTTCTTTATATGAAATGTTGTGTTAGTTTTACACCAGATGTAACGCAGTAATCAGGCCTGGGTGTGGGAAGTGAAATGCAGGCCAGGCAGGTTTAGACAACTTTTTTCTCTTAACAAATGAAATCAACATTTAAAAACTGCATTTTGTATTTATTCAGTTATGTTTATGTAATACAAAAATTTACTGATGATCTGAATAATTTAAGTGCGACAAATACAAAATAAAAAAATCTAGAAGGGGAGCAAATACTCACAGCACTATAAATTAGATTAAAATTTATAGTAACTCCACAGGCTCCAGGTGTCTGTCCTCTTTTGCATTTCTTGTCTATTTTCACCTTGAACATTTGCACAACCTTTGAACTACACAACAGTGTCGACAGCAAAGATCAGATCAGAGTAGTACCGGTGATAGCACACATGAACTCCCCAGTACAAAAAAAAGAAAACAGTGGAAAAGGTCTTTTTGAAGAACAGTATATGATTTGATGATCTGAACATGGTGAGTTCAAAGAGGCACACTCCTGTCCTATCAGGAAACAGGAATAAGGGCACAGTATGTTCAGTTGGAAAAAGTCAGATGGATACATAACTGAATGGAGCGGTGTCACATAGACACGGAAAATGGGTTTGTTGGTATTTTTGTAAACAGACATAAATGGTGTCTCAGTGTCACAGTCAGATGCTGTATTTCTGGGTCCAGGCACACATCATTGACCCTGATGGTGCATTCATTACCACTGGTGATGAAATAATACACATTTCACTAAACTAAATGAAAAGTACTTTTACAAACAAAACAAGTAAACACGTCTCTTAGGTGACAGCTTTTACCTGACTTCCTGTCAGGACAAAAGGTGAATCAGTCACTGTAAACTTTAGATCCTCACTGCTGCAATTCCAACCATGTACTCACTTTGTCCCTGAGTCATGTTTGAAGTCTGGCTTGTAATTTATTTTTCTAATATGCTGCAGGCCTCAGCTAACCACACACTCTTTAGTAATGACTTCCAACAAACTGAAGCTAAGTGAACTTTGAAACAAACACGGTGACAATGACCTTTTCTAGATGAGAGGGGGAAATAGTCCTTTTCAAATTCACACACACAGTGTTATCATTAATACAAAACACAGACAATCTTAAGACACACCTGTAGTTGACTTCTCTGTTCTTCTTATCTGCAAACTAATGTTTTCTGATACCTCTGTAAGTTAGATATGGCCCAGTTTACTTTAGTACCCAGGTTACTCGGTTTTTGCTGGATTTCTTTTTTTTTTTTTGGCTGGTTGGGGCAGCTGATTGACAGCATTGTGAGAAAGGACAGGCAGACATACAGACAGTGAGAGATTTTTCCAGAAGCAATCTACCTGGAGAAATCCGATCTAAACCCCTACCATTACAGAAATCAGGTTTTCTATTTACATGACAGTGAAGAAATCAAGAAAGCAGACTGTAACCTAATCGCTTACATAGGTGCATGTACATGTACATACATAATGGGTTGGTCAACACAGGACAAACCTGGAGACCAGAAAACATGTTTAGCTTCTGCAGTGACTAAAGTATTTTAGTGAAAGGAATGGATAAGATTTAAATAGCTTTGCAACTATAATGATTTTCTTTATATTCGGTAGATTTCATAGGTAACAGTAGAGTAGTGGTTCACTTTACCTTCCACTGTGTACTCAGACTGCTGCAACTGCTGTAGAGAAAACAGCCATCAATTCACACTGGACTCCTTCAGGGCCAGAAGGTGCCTATTTGTTATTGTTGTTGCTGAAGTAGTCTGATAACATGTTAATCATTCTCAGTTGTGTTTTCCATTCCTTATTGAAATTCCATTGACCTTTTTTTATCTGCTGGCTCTTCAGCGTGGTCAGACTTTATGAGCGATTTCACTACAAAAACAGAACAAGTGAAAATGTTTAAGCACAAAATTTAGTGTGAAATGTTAGTGCTGCAATGCTCATAGACTGAACACGTCTTATTCCTAAGGCTGGCTGAACTGTTGAGATTAATTAAGGAATGATCCATGACAAGCTGTGCAGTAATCACAAGACAGTGGTTAATTACTGTCAAGGAGTGATTAATTTTTGCTGCCAACCATGTTTAATGACAGACACTATGGACTCACTGTGGTAGTCCTGATCAATACCACACAAAACCTGACTGAATTCATACATGTTGAAGTGTTCAATCCTTGTTTGCTGTGTGTCTGATTAGTCACTGAAACACTGGTTAATTTGTACAGATTATCCTTTTGCTAAGTCAGAACCATTCATAGTGCTTTTCTTGCTTTGTATATGACACATGTGATGTGGCGTAATTTTTTGTGGTCTATCACTGCACATTCTATTATTGGTAGCATAGCTCTTCTTAGTCCTCCTCACTGCTGGGTAGCTATATTTTCAGCTTATGTTTAATAGCTACTGAAGCTTGTTTTCTGTCTGCTGTACTTAGCAAGTCTCTGGTTTCTTGCCATTCCTCATCATGTGAAGCCAGTTTGCTTTAGACACAAACCAGACCAAAACTAAGAAAGCTGTGGTAATGTGAGGTCTTAAAACCTTATTCATTCAATTCACCTTAACAGGAAATCACAAATGTACTCAGAAGTGGCCTGGATTTTTTATGTAGTCAGTGTAACATGTAATTAAACATTAGATGAAAAGGTAAATTATCTTTTGATTCTAATTAAAAAGTAACAATGACTGCAAAATTTTTGTATTAATAATAAGTAATTTTTGAGTTTGTAATACAGTAGTGCTACACTGCTCAAAAAAATAAAGGGAACACTTAAACAACATATCCTAGATCTCGTTGAATGAAATCTTCCAGTTGAAAATCTTTATTCATTACATAATGGAATGTGTTGAAAACAAAGTAACATTAGAATGATGTAATGTAAATTAAAATCATTATTCCATGGAGGTCTGGATTCAAAATCATACTCAAAATAAAAGTGGAAGTCAGATCACAGGCTGATCCAACTTCTGTGGAAATTCCTCAAGACAATTCAAAATGAGGCTCAGTAGTGTGTGTGTGGCCTCCACATGCCCGTATGCACTCCCTACAACGTCTGGGCATGCTCCTGATGAGACTGCGGATGTTCTCCTGAGGGGTTCTCGTCCCAGAACTGGATCAGGGCGTTACTCAACTCCTAGACAGTCTGTGGTGTGATGTGGCGTCGGTGGATGGAACAAGACACGATGTCCCAGAGGTGCTCGATTGGATTCAGGCCTGGGAACAAACAGGCCAGTCCATAGCATTAATGCCTTCATCATGCAGGAACTGCTGACACACTCCAGCCACATGAGGCCTAGTATTGTCAAGCATCAGAAGGAACCCAGGGCCCACTGCACCAGCATATAGTTATTAAGTACTGGGATATCTCAGTCCTGCTGCTGGGTTGTTGTCCTCCTACGGCCCCCTCCACATCTCCTGGTGTACAGGCCTGTCTCCTGGGATCTCCTCCATGCTTTTGACACTGTGCTGGGAGACAATGCAAACCTTCTTGCCGCAGTGCTCACTGATGTGCCATCCTGGATGGGCTGCACTACCTGAGCAGCTTCTGTGGGTTGCAGACAGCACCTCATGCTACTTCTAGTGGTGAGGGCACTGGCAAAATGCAAAAGTGACCAAATATCAGGGAAATGGTCTGTGGCCACCACCTACAGAATCAGTGTTGCTTCCTAAATGGAATGGTTGATATTATGAACACATGAGTCAGGGAAATAGAAATAAATAATGCACAACTAATATAACTAATATATACAAATATTCAAGGTGTAGAATTAAACATAAGATTTTCCCATGATAACAAAGAGCTTTTCTTTGTAATTCTTAGATCAGCAGGGCAGAGGCAATATCCAGTAAAACAGGACAGGAGTCTGGCCTGTCAGACAGAGCTCAGAGAGCAGAGATGGACCTGATCAGCCTCCTCCCTAAATGACTGCTCTGAATAACTCTTTAAGAAAACTAATGTTTTACTGTGGATGAGTGAAGAGGTGAAAAAAGAAATTGACCTGTACATGAGTTGCCATCTGGAGTAGTCAAAGGACCTTGAACTGCCACTCTATTGTAGTTCCTGTTAAATAGGTCTATAACTCCAGGGGACATTGCTCAGTCTAAATGACTCAACCATATAGTTTTACTCAAAAACAAACATAAACAGGAAATATAATTTGCTCATGGCTGAGTTGTGGCTGGATGTTGATGATTGATGTTACATCAAGCCAGTGATATGACAGGAATCGAGGAATAAAAGTGCCATCAATCATTTTTTTTTATCTTGACTGACTTGATTACATGCCATTTTTTATATTATAATATTAGGTTACAAGGACCAAATGTGGTAATTGTTTTGCAAATACAAATACAATGAAATGGTCTAACTTTATGTTTTTGGATAGGATGCTCCTAAACAATGCCTGGTTATGTAATTATAATGCCATATTTTTACAGTGTACAGCAGCATGCTGTATGCATATTTTGTGAGGGAAGAAATGCATACAGGTTTTACCATTGGCAGGTAAGTGGAAGCAGTGAACTGGGAGTGCTGGAAGACAAGACTGGAAAGTAGAAAGGGATGAAGCTACGATGGCGCTCGCCATGTGTCTTGGCAGGGGAAGAGGAGTCATACTTTTAGAGTTTGCAGGCAAGCATGACTCTCAATAGTGTTAGAAAATGGCAAACTCTGCTTACAGGCACAAACACAATCCTTTATCTCCGCAATTCTCACAACAATGTCATGTCCAAAACAAACTTAGTACTCAGATTCTCAGCCCTCCATGATAACAGAAATTCAGAATATGAAAATCCAGTCTGCAATCCAAAACATTTAGTGGTAGTTCCAAAGACAAGATGACTGACTTACAGGTTAAAGGAGGGGCAGGCTCAGGCAAGGGTACATGCCGGAACATGCAGTTCTGCCGCTCTAAGCAAGAAACCATTTTGCCACTTCTCTGTTTCCGTTATACTAAGAGCAACCAAAAGCCAAATCATCTAACCTATATTGTTCAATTTTAACAATGTATCCCTGTGTTTTTGGAATACCATTTCCTTCAATAATCTCCTGTTTTTATACTTGCAGCCAGATAATAATCATCCATGAGAGCTGGCATTAGGAGAGGGACAATTGCTAAGTCTCTGAGGTGGAACAGGAGACGTGTCCCCAGCAATATAACTGGAAATCTACCTCTCCCCCAGTAATTGTCATGACAACTTATTGTTTGCCTTCATAAGCTAAAAGAAATCAAATGTTCTCCTTTTAGTGTTAAACCAGTTTTGAAACTTACTGAATGTTCACTAAACTGTTGCTTCTGCTGGTGATTACATGTCAAACAGTGACAATGTGAGGGCCATGAGTTTTTGACTTAGCATGTGCCACAAAAAATTTATTATTTGTGCATCTAGACCACAGATAAAAATCTGTTGAAATCACGACATCGTGTTATAGTTATGAAATGCGCTAGTAGTTGACTGTTAGACTTACACACTCATGCTAATGAGCAGGTATTCTCTATTCTGTAAATGTATTTTACAGTTCATTTTGATGTATTTCTATCCATATAATGTGCTGGGTATGCAAATGGCACCAATTTGGCAGAATGACCCATAGACTGGGGAGTCAGGCTGAACTGAATGGGCATAAGCAAAACAGGATACAGAAGGTTTCTGCAAGTAAGGTAACAAACAATCTGGCAAGTGAAGGCAAACAGGTTGAACAGAGTGGCGCACATGTTTCCAGTCAGGGTGGATCAGATCAACACAGCAAGCTAAACCAAAGCAGAAAGATAGAAATCAGTCAAAATCAGCAAGTTAGAGCAGATAGAGCACATGACAGTTAGTTTGGTGTTAATACTGTATGAACTATTTTTCTCATTCAAGGTCCAAACATTGTTTTCTCTTAATATATTTCAACTTGAGTTAAATGGATTCAGCTGATAAGTTTTAAAAAATGTTAAAAAATGTAGCATGTATTAACAGTGACAGTGAAAACTCTTCAGAGACACTTACTTTTTGTAGTGAAAAAAACATTATAGTATTATAAACATAATAATAGAGTACATTGATTATTTTTATAATAATAAATATGACAAAATAAAGATGATGATGATAATAATGAAAATACATCTTTACAATTTGAATGTCCATAACTAACAGTTGAATTAACCTAATATCTTCAACTAACTAAGTTAGTTTTGTGAAGTACAGCTAAATTAACTTATTTTGTTTTACACTTCAAAAGAACCTAAAATGACATTGACTTGAAACCTAAGTTCAGTTAACTTTTGATCTCCAGCAGGTGATCTTATGTTGAACCAACATAAAATAGTTTACATTGTACGATTCATAGTAGTAATACTCAAAATAGGTAGGTCAGTACTAATGTCAGGGTGGTCGGAGTCTTACTAGAGTATATTATATTAAGACATGTTTCTTTTGTTTTTCTTTTTTATTTATTGTTTTTTATGTTTTATTGTTTAATGTGTTGGCCCCCTTATTTATGTACATAGGGTGAAAAAGATTGCTTTCTGCCATGCTTGTTGTACATTTATACAACAATCGTCCTCTGACTCTTTGTAACACACACACACACACACATACACACACACACACACACACATCCTCTTTAGACTTGAATATGCATGAAGCAGACAGACTCTGGTCCTCTCATTCTCAGACCTACAATTACCCAGTCCTTCTGTTCAAAATGACATCTGCTTGACAGCCCTCAGTGTATTCATACTTCAGTGCTGTATATAGTTCCCATTTAAATGAAACACTAGTTAAATCATGCATTGCATTTTGAACGGAGCCAGTGGGCTATAAAATACACAGACACTTTATTAACTTTGGAACATAATGCAGTCAGGGTTTGTGGACAAGAATGCTTAATTCAGTTCAGTTCAGAGTATTTATATAGCACCAAATCACAACAAATGTCACCTTCAGGCATTTTACAATGAAAAGACCTTACATTGGTGTTTCATCTGGGTCACACTGCAATACCAATTAAGCATAGCTTCTGCCATAACACTGTAACATAGTTACAAAGTAAAGCAGTGACCTAATGGTTAGCAGGACAGGAGCAAGCTTGTGGACTGAAGGTGCTAAAAAGTTTTATACTGTGCCAACAACATAGTTTCTACAATCCAACCAGCTGTTGCCATTGTTTTCAAATATGTTGACATATTCTCCTATTTTTTGGTGGAACATTGTTTGTTTCCTTTTACAATGGACTAAAAGTCCATTACATGTCCAATTTACTGACTAGTGGTCAAAACTCACTGTGTTTAACTGATGAAATAGCTACTTTTTCTGTATTACGACATAACTTTGATACATGGTGTGTCTGTGCAGTTAGGTAATGTTCAGATCAAAGCCAAAAACAGAGGGAATAATGTTGTGTAATTTGGAATTGATAGCCTTTACATTCACATGTATTGCTCATCAAAGCAATCCCTGAAATAGTACATCCTTTGAAACAGATCATTTGGTTACAAGTAGTAGGACAAATCTCCAGCATTTCTTCCATCAGCACCAATCTCCACATTCTGAAGGATCGTGAGACACAAACACATGTGGTATTCCTTTGGATCCTTTTTCAAATAGAGGAGCACTTCCTGTTTCTGCCTGTCCTTTCATCATTGCCTATGACGAAACTCTGATCATCCCTGGAGGGAAAACAACCGATTTTACATGACTCAGCAAATCTCTGATGATCAAAACAACATAATTCTGGAAGAGGTGATGGCATGACATGGAAGTTGGTTGGGTATTTAGCTCAGTTGTGGAATGTTTGGGACATACAAGTATATATGCTTCAATGATGAAATGGAGAATGCCAGAGGATCCATTAGTAGAAACTGATGGAAAGCAAATGATACTGAAAATGTCATATAAATATTTACTTTAATTAGGCATTTTTCCAATGAAACTACATAGTAACTGACAAAAAATGAAGAAATCTTTTCAAATGAAACTCTCGTCAACTCGTCTTGTTTAAGTCTTTTTGGGGGATGTATTCTACCATATAGGACAATGTAAAAAATGCAGAGAGTCCACTGCTAACTCACTTTGTGTATGTTCACAGAGACCCAAGAGTTATATGAATGTATAAAAATGACAAAAAAGTGGATTTTGCATAATAGGAGACCTTTAAGCATCACACTAATACTGGGTTGCTGTTACTTGTGTAAAGGTTTTCACCAATGAGGAATGATAGCTGTATAAAAAGGGTTAGTCCAACATACTTATGGAATATAGGCAGGACAACTCTCCAAAAACTGCAGTAACTGATCTCTCCTCTCCTCAGTTCCCAGCCATTTAAAGAAGAGGGGATGCTGAACCATGGTTAACATTACCCTGGCCCATGTTTTTGAGACATGTTGTTGCCATCAATTTCAGAATTATATTTTTTTTCTTAAAATGATGCACATCTCAGTTTCTCAGATTTTCTGTGTTTGGCTTGTTTTTGTCTCTGACATACAGCACAGTGTGACCTGTGGGAACTTTCATACACAAGTGTGTGTCTTTCTAAGATATGTTATTTCCCATGTGGATTCCAGTTTTAGGAAGGT
The DNA here is from genome assembly GCA_900302695.1 of Helostoma temminkii. Classification (NCBI taxonomy): domain Eukaryota; kingdom Metazoa; phylum Chordata; class Actinopteri; order Anabantiformes; family Helostomatidae; genus Helostoma; species Helostoma temminkii. Next base: position 5,442 of record OMLM01003165.1, on the reverse strand, counting down.
AAATGAAAGCAAATAGAATGCACTGCACTACAATTCGAAGCCAAAGCAAAGGATGTGAATACTTATATAAAACAGAGATCTCAGTTTTGATTACATTTTTAATTAATCCGCACACATTTTAAAATATATTTTTTCACTACATTTAGTCGAATAAGAAAATTAGTTTAAAAATTACATTTTTAGTTAAACACAATGTCGAAACAGTGAATGGGTGTAAATTCTGTCTTATATATGTGTTACAGTGTTATCTTTGATTTTTGCAAAACTACTAATAATAACATCCATTCATCCATCACCCTCACCACTTGTACTCTCAAGGGTCACAGGAGTGATGGAGTCGATCACAGGTCTAGCATATAGACAGACACATTCACACCTATTAGCAATTTAGAGTCACCAGTTAAACTAACTGCATGTCTTTATGCTGTAGGTTGGAGTCAGAGTACCTGGAGAAAATCTATGCAAGTACTGGGAGAACATGCAAACTACACACAGAAAGGCACCTTGCTAAATTGTAGATTTGAAACCAGGTCCTTCTGGGGCATAAGGCTTAACTGTATGCTGTATCTTGAAAGTATGCATGCAGATAGGCATGTAATCCCAAACACTTAGCCCTATCCCTTAACCCTATGAAAAGTGCTTTTGTGCTTATTGCAACAAATACATGCCTATAGTCCACACAATGACTACAGTTGACAACAGCATCTTAGAAGCTGTAAACACACGTCACATGTTTTACATAGCAACTAGCGACACCGTATGATGACGTGCAACAATATAGTAGGGGTGTCTCATTTCTTAGGGGAGTAATTTCAGCCTTACCACTCTGTTTCAAGAGGCAAGGTGTAGGGGTAGAGGAAGGGGTAAGATTGAGAAATGGGATTGGGCCTTTGTTGCACAACCTGTTGAGTCAATAAGTATCTCTTGACAGATATTTTGGCCCACTACTTATGAGGTGCCTTCTCCAGACTGCATGTTTCAGCTCTTTCTCAACATTTCTCTCCAGAATGCCTTGATAGTCTTGTGATTTCATTGTCCCCTCCACAGATTTAAGACACCCTGTGCCAGATGCAGCAAAGCAGCCTCAGAAATTAACAGAGCCTCCTCCATGCTTCACTGTAGGTAGTGTTCTTTTTTGTATGCTTTCATTTTTGGACCTTAAGCTTCTGATTAATATGTGCAACTGTAGTCACAGGAACATTAAGCTGCTTGGTGATGGTCTATTAAACTTTACCTTTAACATTTTTGTTTATAATTTTCTTTCTAATCTCCTGAGACAACTCTCTCCTCAGCTTCCTGTGGTCCATGTTCAGTGTGGTACACACCATGATACCAAACAGCACAGTGACTACTGTTCACCCTCTGAATAGGCAGACTGGCCGATTACTAGTTTGAAGGCACCTGTGATGCTAATAACAGCACACACTGTAATTTAACATGTCCCTATGGTCAAATTATTTTCTATCTCATTTGTTAATTTTCAGTCAATTTTGTTTGACTGATTTTTTTAACTTAATCAGTTTCACATTATTTCCGTGAGCATTGTGAGTTCTTCTTTCTTTAACAGAAGGGTACCATCAGTTTTGTTCACATCTGACTATTGTGTATGTAGTGAGCCTAGTGGAAAACCTTATGTTTTCTTTTGGTTGAACAACTACATGATTGAGATAACCTATTTAATTATTCAAAAAACTTCAATTTACTTTCAAAATAGGCTGTTTTTTGTAGATTTGCACATGGTTCTTATTGGTAATTATAACATTTTACTCATAAAGTGCATTACTGAGACATTGTTTTCATGTGCCCTGAGGGGTATTGCACAAAAGTAGAAATCCTAGCTTGACCCAGTTTGATCAGTTTATAAGAATAAGAATTTAAAAAAAATGTTAAAAAATGTAGCATGTATTACAGTGAGAGTGAAAACTCTTCAGAGACGCTTACTTTTCGTAGTGAAAAAAAACATTATAGTATTATAAACATAATAATAGAGTACATTGATTATTTTCATAATAAATAAAAGGATAAGAATTTTCAGCTATGTCAAGCCAGATGTAGAGAGCTGGGATAAGTGCATGTTCACTGCATTCAACTACATGTATCAATCACAGAGTCACTAATTAAAAATGGAAAAGAATGGAGTACTTCTTACTCACTGAGAAACAGCTACTTATGGAGACATATGAAGACGTGAAACATATATCTAAAAAGCCAGATATAGCTGTGATAACTAAACACAGAGAAAGGACCTGGCAGACAATAGTGACCAACAGAAAGTAGTGCAGAAATAATTCATAACAAGTGCTCTACTGAAACTGTCTTAATTACAACTGATTAGTTACTCCCATGTCCACTGGTTAACAGTTTTTCACTTTGTTATTTAGTGTTTGCGTTGTTAGTTCATGTTACTCAGGACTTGTAACATCCTGATACACATCTATTGTCTACACATACGTGTTTGCTCTATGTACACTGATCTATCTAATCTATAATGTGATAATTCCTATACCATTATAATAATGCATTTATTATCTCTATAATCCTTGTTAATCTAATTTGTCCTACTTATAGAAGTATCTGGCCAGAAAAGACAGAAATGTGCAAATGAATGTGAATAAGGTGTCCACTGACATATTCTATTGTCTGTACTGAGTTTGGAAGCTAAAAAGAAGGCCACCAACCCAAGACTTCATCTGCAAATTCCAACAGTGTGACTGTGAATGCTTCTTCATACTGTGCGTCTTCTTATAGAAGGTGTGTCATTGTTACGACGTAAATGAGACCAAAGTCTACACATTTACTACATATTATCCTCGTCACTCACTTATTAAAACCACCATTTTTTATAATCTCAACAACTGTAAATATTAATATTCATCAAGCCTGACCACTAATGACCACTACATGATTATTGTGACAATAAAAAATGCAGGCATACTTACATGAGTGACAATGTAGCTACGGTATTTTAATGTGTGATAATTAAAATGATGCCGCATTTTACAGAAGAAAATGGAATGACTGTTAAACACATTCATTTCTATCAGGACACAATGTTTAATCTTATCCTGGTTCTTAGCCTTGGACCAGGCTAACTTCAGTTTAAATTTACATAATAAGTTAAATAATGCTTTTGTAAAACAGCCAGGATAAGTGGACAATCCCTGTTTAATCCCATATCTTGGTTCTGTACAATACCCCCTGGTTAAGTCTGTCAGCCAGCCAGTAAAACCAATAGCAGGGCCTTGTAACTGCCACACTCCTCCAGCTTCTACAATGGCTTGTGTCAAATTACTATTGTGTAGAATTGCAAGAACCACAAATATCTAAATGCGCTTATGAGGGACAAATTCTCAGGTTCAGAAATATCAATCAAACATGATCAAACAGTTGAATGATATCTGAATATTACTGCTGTGTGTGTGTGTGTGTGTGTGTGTGTGTGTGTGTGTGTGTGTGTGTGTGTGTGTGTGTGTTTTTGTG
>OMLM01003164.1:4941-22029 GCA_900302695.1 Helostoma temminkii | reverse complement strand
GAGTGGAAAAATCCTTTCTTTGTATTGGTCTTAAGTAATATTCAAATCTTCTGAGATTCTGAATTTGGGGTTTTCATTAGTTGTCAGTTATAATCATCAAAATTAAAGGAAATAAACACTTGAAATATATCAGTCTGTGTGGAATAAATGTACACATTATACAAGTTTCACTTCTTGAATGGAATTAGTGAAATACATCAAGTTTTTGAAGGTATTCTAATTATATGACCAGCACCTGTAGCCAAGTACGGATGAAAGACCCAGAGGTGTTCTTATTCCGCCCATTTTTATCAAGGATGCTCTGGGAGCAGACTTGTGTGTACTTGGGGAGCCAAATATCCCATTTAGCAACAATAACAGATGAACACACTCTAATGTTTCTAATACAGTTGTTGTACTGTTGTTGGAAGTTTCTAGGAGAGGACTCCAAAATAAGCACCTACTGGTAAATTAAATTTTGAAAATTCCATGTACGTTGGACTGGACAAAATTATTGGCATCCTTTCAAAAATGTAAGAAATAATTGTTTCTCAAGCATGTGATGCTTCTGTAATTTGTATTTAGACACACCTGTGGCAAGTAACAGGTGTGGAAAATATACTAACTTACACTTGCAACCAGTTAAAATGGAGAAAAGCTGATTTAACCTTTGTGTTGTGTCACACTGAACATGGAGAAAAGAAAGAAGTGTAAAGAGTTGTCTGTGGACTTGAGAAAAAAAATTGTGGAAAAACATGGACAATCTCAAGGCTACAAGTCCATCTCCAGAGATCTTCAAGTTCCTGTGTCCACTGCGCGCTGTTCATCAAGAGGTTTACAGCCCATGGCTCTATATCTATGTATAATGTATGTACGTATAATGTACGTTAACATAATAAATACATGAAAATTACGACAATTGTGAGGGGATTTATCTTATATAAAAAATAAACACTAGAGCAAAGCAGAGCTGAGTTTGTCATGAGCAAGTACGCTGTGCCTCAATGCTGCATGAGTGTTCAGTGTGTTCTGCGTCTCGCAGAGTTCGTACTTCCAAGTCTGTACTTCCAAGTAAGGGGGGTTCATGCTTTGCATACTTGGATTTGATAATGAGCCATTGTTGTGCACCATCTTGCGCATGCGTTATCCCAATCAGTCTCTTAGGCTCAAATATAAAGAAAATAGGTTATTAAAAGATCGATCTACAAATTTACAAATTGATATCGGACCTTTTAAATAAAGAACATTATTAATCGGTGAACCGATTTTTCTTTTAACCCAGCCCTAGAAATCTAGAAGAAACTGTATACGTAAAGATCACTTCTATATCTCTGAGAAAATAATCATGACAGAAACCAGAAACCAGAGTCGGTAGATCATATTAGGGATGCACTGATCCAACTTTTTCAGATCTGATATCAATACCGATACCTGGACTATGAGTATCTGCCAAAGATGATGTGCTTTACTTAATAAATGTTCAGAGCTAAATGCTCAACGTATGTTTGAGGGGTCACAGTAATTCATTTGGGGGGTAGAAAATCATTTGAGGCATAGTAACTCAGTAACCCCTTAGAAAGAAGAAAGAAATCATACACATCATATTATTCTGACAAGCTCAAGTCACGTATATGGAAATGCTCAGGCCTCACCCGGGTAATTATGAATCATTGGTTAATGGAGATTCTGTCTGGAGGAAATGAGAAGGAATAAAAAAGGGACAGGAAAGAAGAGACACAAAAACATAGACCAGAATTAAACCAGGCTTAGATCCTTTCAGTTTTTTTTCACCTAGCATCATCACACAATGAATATTTTCCACTATCTCTCAGCCTGGTCCAGGGCTCACAGAACATTACAACTAACATGAAAAGTGAGTGCTGACGTAGATAACCAGTATAGTTTAAATGACACAGACAGTTCCCCTCTTTTCAGTCAAAGAGAGTTGTGTGCTTTCTATTTTAATAAAAAACATGCCTTGAGTTTCTGACACATTCTTTCATTTCTCCCTTACCCCATCCTCCCCCAAATTATTCTAGCCATCTGTGTGCAAGCAGAAGCTTTGCATATTTAAGATGCAAAAAAGATGCACAATCCACAGTGTGTGCTATTTTGCTTATTTGGAAGACACAGTCTTCAACATGCTTAGGAAGTCAGCGTATGCAGTTTGTGCATGATTTACTACACGCTAATCTTTAGTACCTCAGGCTCAAAGTGTATTGCCAAGTCTCCATTTGGCAGCACGAATAGGCCACTGGTCCAGTTATTGCCTTTTAAAATAGAAAGATGCAGAGTCTGGGAAGAAGAAGAATGTTTTTCACTGAGTTTATCTATGCATACCTTTAGGGATATTGGAATGAGCTGGAACCTCTTCTGTGACAGAGGAGAAGCCAGTTGAGGTTATTCAGCCATCTCAACTGTATGGGCCCTTAACTCCTCGCTGTTTAATTTTTGGGGGAAAGGTCTAAATGAGAGAAGACCCAGGAAACAAGGGATTAGAAATCCCATCTGACCCATGGGTGCATTGGGACCCATTGGGTGGATCTGAAGAAAGTAGTTAAGAAAGACAGTCAGGGATGATTGTTTGATTGACTTTGTTTTCTGACCCTGTACAGTCATGTATTTGCACCCTTGCAATTCTGTCAGTACTAATATGTTTTCTTTTTTTTGTTTGCATTGAAACAACACAAAACAACTGAGAAGAAAAGCCAAATCTAATACAATTCCACACAGAATCCAAAAAATGCACAGGACAAAATTATTGGCACCCTTAACTTAATATTAGGTAGCACCCCCTGTGGAACAATAACAATAAATCAATCGCTTTCTGTAACCATAAATGAGTTTCTTACACCTCTCTACTGGAATTTTGGACCACTCTTCTTTTGCAAACTGCTCCAGGCCATTCAGATTTGAACGATGCCTTCTCCCAACTGCTGTTTTGAGATCTCTCCACAGGTGTTCTATGGGATTCAGATTTGGACTCATTGCTGGCCATTTCAGAACTCCGCAGCGATTTTTTTTTTAACCATTTCTGAGTGCTTTTTGAAGTGTGTTTTAGGTCATTGTCCTCCTGGAAGACCCATGACCTCTGGTGGAGACGCAGTTTTCTGACACTGGCCAGTACGTTGCGCCCCAAAGTTCTTTAGTAATCATCAGATTTCATGATACTGTTCACACAGTCAAGGCATCCAGTGCCAGAAGCAGCAAAGCAACCCCAAAACATCTTTGAACTTCCACCATGTTTGACTGTAGGGACTGTGTTCTTTTCTGTGAAGGCCTCATTTCTTTTTCTGTAAACAGTGCCATGTTGTCCTTTACCAAAAAGCTCTACTCTTGTCTCATCTGTCCACAGTACGTTCTCCCAGAAGGATGGTGGTTTTGTCACATAAGTTTTGACAAACTCTAGTCTTGCTTTATATATGTGGCAATGGGTGTATAAATATACTGGGACAATTTGTCCCTGCAGTACCACCCATCCGGCAAAAATATGTGGCCTTGTGTGGACAACTTTTGTTCAAATACTATTCTTGTGAAGACATTTTGATGATGTGTGTTTGTGTGTGAGAGAGAACTAATGTACTATTGCTATTGTAGCAGAATGAGTACACCAAATGTAATACACTTATAGTAGCCATGGAATGAGCAAACAATGTCAGTATAATATGAAAAAAAAAACACATTGTTTGGCAAAAAGTGCCTGTTATTCTTTAATTTCCCTTTATTTCAACATGCTGGGATATGAGATGTTTTTAGAGTCTCTTATCATTAACATGGAGGTATAAGTGGAAACCGTGGTACTCCAAGCAGCAAGCAGAACTATGTTTTTCCTCTGCTCTCTATGTGGCACTCAGATGTGAGCCAAACAGACAGCTAAGCAGGGTTTAAATTAACAATTATCTCCTCTTACACCATAGAAGCACTCAAATGCAACATTCAGGTAAGCATGTCTAACATCAGTGGCACACCATTAATAAAGCTTTAACTGTTCCCTTGCTTTAAACCTCCACCACCAGATCTCCAAAGATTCCACCTTTAATTCCCCAATGTTGTGGGAATACTTTAGAAAAGGCTAAACAGCTGAAAGAAAACATACACGTCATATTATTCTGACAAGCCCAAGTCACTTATATGGAAATGTTTAGACCTCACCTGGGTAATTATGAATCATTGGTTACTGGACATTTTTTCTGGAGGAAATGAGAACTACCAGAGGAGGAAGTGTTAGATATGGAAAAAAGGGACTGGTAAGAAGAGACACAAAAACATAGACCAGAATTAAACCAGGCTTAGATCCTTTCAGTTTTTTTTCACCTAGCCTCATCACACAATGAATATTTTCCACTATCTTTCAGCCTGGTCCAGGGCTCACAGAACATTACAACTAACATGAACTGGCTATACTGGCGTATATAGCCACTATAGTTTAAATGACACAGACAGTTTCCTTCTTTTCAGTCAAAGAGAGTTACTTGTGTGCTTTCTATTAATTGAACTACACACATTGTTCCACTGTGTAAAACCTTTCCACTTTCCAATACAAAAAAACTAAACTAAACTAAACTATACAAAAAGTAACAAAATAGGACATATAATAAAATATAACATTTTCACCTACCTCAGGTACAGCTCTGTTTTAAGACCAAGTTTCTGTTAGCAGGCCTTTAGTGAGGCCCCAAGATGCCTCATATTGTGGTCAGTCGGTTTTCCCTTAAATTCTGCTCTTTTTTAGTTGCTCATGGGCTTGGCACTCCCACTGTTGTAACACAGTGATGGGCTTGCCAGTTTGTTCTTTAGTGATATATGCCTTTAGTAATGTTTAAAAGCACTGTAGCTGACACTTAAATGTTTAAGCTATTTTTAATAAAATGGACTGGACTTGAATAAATGAATAAAACTAGATGGCTTTCCAAGGTTTCTAACCCCAGTTGGCCCTAGTCCATCAGAGTTAGTAGTAGGACTGCAGCCAGCATTATTGCAAACATTGGCACTCCACAGGGGTGTGTCCTCAGCCCCATCTTCTACACCCTGTTCACCCACGACTGTGTTGCCTCCCACAAAGACAGTATAATCCTGTTCGCAGATGACACGGCAGTGATAGGGCGTATCACTGGTGGGGAAGAAGCGGTCTACAGGAGGGAGGTGACCATTCTGGTGTTATGATACAAGGACAACAATCTCACCCTCAACACGGATAAGACAAAGGCGATGATAGTGGACAGGAGAAAGGAGAGGAGACCTCATCAGCCACTGTTCATCCAGGAGCTTGAAGTGGAGACGGTCTATCACCATGTAGTATGACAGCACTACTGCTTTGGACCCCAAACACCTGCAGAGAGTGGTGAAGACTGCTGAGAAGATCACCAAGACTGTCTGCAGAGCATCTATTAACGCAGAGTCCACAGCAGAGCTGCCTCCGTCATCAAGGATCCCACCCACCCACAGCATGGACTGTTCACACTCCTACCCTCAGGCCAGAAGTACAGAAGTGTGAAATGTAGGACAAGAGAACTCTTTCTTTCCCTTTGCTGTCAGACTCCTAAACAGATGACAGGAGTTAAAACCACGGACTACTTCATGTTACCAAACTTGATCGTTTACATTGTCAGTTTGCAAATACTTATTATATGCATATATATATATATATATATTATATGCAGTTCATAGTTTATATTGTAGGGTTTATATATATTTATTTTCCAATTGTAATTGTCCCACACACTGCTTTCTAAATGTCCTTTATTTTGTATTACTATTTGTCTATTTATATTTATACTTTATACTATCTTTATATTGTTTGGCATTCATTAGTGACATCAAAGGAGCAATTTCATTGTATATGGAAACATGTTTCCTTACTGTGCACATGACAATAAATGCGTTGAATCTGAATCGTGTACTATCAATTCTGCTTTATAACTACAACCTTATAATTTGTATTGGAGGAACATGACCCTTTGGGGAGTTGCCTGATTTACTAAAGGCTTGCATGTACCAAATTGCATGCAGTTAAATGTTGCAGCTGTAATCTAATATTGTACTATTATTTATTTATTTACTATTATTTTTGTTTTATTTAGTAATCTCTATGAGGAAATTGTTGTTCGACAACTGCACGTAGATCATGCATTTAGGCCTGGATATACAGGGCTGCTGGGGTGAGCTTAAATGTTTAATTTCTTACCAATGTGGTAGAGTAGCATATCATGTTAGTGACTGTATGTTTTGTAAAATTAGTTTTTTGTTTTTACAGTAGTATTGAGAAATAAATTGTGCTGAATTGTGCTTTTGTTGTTTTATGGTAATTATCCAAATGTAGTGGGCCTAAGTGTTAGTTTTTTTCCCTTTGTTGCTGTGTGTAATTTAGCCCTATGTGGTATTTGTGAAAGGTAAATCAGACGTTTTAAGCTTATTGATGTTGCACATTAAGCTTTTTTCCTGACTTTGCTTCAGAGAACTTTACTCACAGAACTCTGACCATTTTGAACCTGACTGTTCTGCCTTGTTATAAAGTAGCTCTGCATTTCTAACTGAAAAAGATTTAGAATCTGTGATTCAGCTGTGATTCCAGGGGCTGAGCACTAGTTTGAGTTAAATTGCTGTTGGCAATAGCACACTGCCGTAAACTGCCTACAGTTTATAGTTCTATCAGGCTACTTCTGCTGCTTGCAAGAGCTCTGCTGTCTGACCAGTGGAACAGAGAATGCACAAAATGGGGTAATGACTTTAAAATACATTACTGCACCCTGGCCAGGCACTTGGAAAGTGTCCTGAATTGTAAATAAAAGCACTTCGATACTGCATTTGCCCACTGATCAGTGGAGACATTCCACAGTAACCAAGTAAATGGAGGTGCTCTAGAAACAACTACCTAAGCAGATGTCACTATGACTGTGGTATGTTGGTGCACTAAAGACACTGGCAGCCTCTCTGATTTATTTCATCTGTTTTCTTAAAAAGATGATCAAGACAGATGAAGAAACTGGAGCTGCCCGCCTGTCATTTTTATGGGTGTCTACTGTAGAACAGAGTTAGAGCACAGGCTGGAATTACGAGGTCTTCATGAACAGTGGAGAGTAATTGTCCAAATATTATGGGGGTATGGGGTATGGGGGTAAAATTAAACAGATGAGAATCAAATTTCCAGGAATTGTCCAAAGTGGCAGTCTGCAATTGATGCCATAAAACATGGAACACATTCATTCTGGTGTTTAAGCAGCACCTAAACACTAGAATGTGTGATGTTTTGCTTACTGTTTGTTAGTACCATTTTGATCTTGTACTAGTTGCCATGTCTGGCATTTTTCATCCAAATTTAGTTTTATGAAATTTACCAAAGAAAATGCTAATTAGCTTTACCAGTTTCCACACTTACTATTATGTGTATTAGAGGAGGTTTTTCTCTGGGATAAATGTCTGGTTGTGCCAATTCTGCTGTTGGTGCCACTTAAACACTGCAGATGAGGTTGGAGCAACAATATAATACAATGTAATTAAAAGAGCACTAGTCAAATACAGTAAAAATGTAGATTTGTGGTTAGTTTAACAAAAACGTCTTGATTATTCCCAAGACTTTTGGGCAAATATTCTGTGGACTGACTGATGAGTCAAAAGGTAAATTTTTTGGAAGGTGGGCATGCCATTACATCTGGAGTCAAACTAATACAGCATTTCATAAAAAGAACATCATCTCAACAGTCAAACATGGTGGTGGTAGTGTGATGGTCTGGGGCTGCTTTGCAGCTTCAGAACCTGGATGACTTGCCAAAATTGATGGAACCATGAATTCTAAGCTCTACCACAAAATTCTGAAGGAGAATGCGCAGCCATCATTTCATGGCCACCTCTAAATGGCTTTGGAATTAAGGCTTTAGAGTGGGTCAAGGTCTGGACTTAAATCCAATTGAGACACTGTGGCATGACCATAAACGGGCCTTTCATGCTTGAAAACGTTCCAATGTAGTCCAACACTTATTCAAGAAAGAGTGGGCCAAAATTACTATTTTCACATAGGGCCAGGCAGCTTTGGACATATTTTGTCCCATAATAATATAAAAATTAGTTTGATAATCTGATTTATCTAAGTAAGACCAATTTGAAAAAAAATCAGGAAAGGGGCTTTTGTGTCTGTGTGTGTAGGCTGAAGTACTAGTGTGTAATTTTGTATTTCACTGCATGTGTGTGTACATTTTTCCATCTCTGTTTCACATATTAGTTTTTGACCGATGAAGTGTTTTTGTGTGTGTCAATGTCCAAACACAAAAGTCAGACCTACTTTCCATTTTAGTAACTATTCACAGATGAGCATTGTCTCTCAACAGTGTGCAGTTGCAGTGTTGAGCGTGATAAGGAAATGTTTAGCCAATTTAACCAGACTGTTGAAATGATTTGGAATCTTCACCAGACTACTCAAAGACATTGTGGAAAACTGGATTGTTTGTATAGTCACTCTTGAAAATCTTGTGTGAAAGGACTGTGTGTATGCTTTGCATGTCTGCAAGTGTGATTGTGGCATTTGATACAAGATAAATGTGTATAAAAGACTTGTGCTTACTGCTGTGCGCGTGGATTTGTATATACTCTTTTTTTATGCGTTTGCTGAGGGAGGCTTTGCTCAATGTTTACCCCCTTCCTCTCATCTCTTCTTTCTCCTGTTTGCTCATGAACACAGTCTGTCCTTTCAGATCCATGAACGATTGCAGCACTATGAGGAGAGCAAACCCGTCCCCATTTTGGACAGCGCTGCAGCTCTGGCCCATGAAGTAAGTAGGCTGCACTGACTGATGGGTAACACATGAAAGGGAAAAACAACTTTGTATGTAGTAAGATGCCGCCTTATTTCACCACATTCTTTCTCATTTTTCTTGCTATTAAACAGCTTTCTTACTATTCTTTTGATATGCTGGAACATCTTTTTGCCCAAAGTAGTTCTTCAACTGGCATTTGATATGATAATGCAGGAGATCATTGTGCAACATGCTTCCCTAGATTTATCTCAATCAATCAATCAATCAATCAATCAATCAATCAATCAATCAATCACACCAATATTGTGCTCAAGTGGCAGTTGTTTGTGTAGCAGTACTGTCAAAACAAGTTCACTATCAACAAAAAGTACATAAGTGTTTGTATTTGCTGCTTCTGGCTCATGGCTGTCTAAATAGAGTGCTAGAAGGCAGCACATGGAACTCTGAATGCAGGTGATGTAACTGTCAGACAGGATTGACTGTACTATTCAGTAGCTGCTTTTAATGTAGGTCAGATAAGCTGCTTTACTAACTTTAACCATCCTGATTACTTTTTTTCAATGGGGGAACCAAGTAAAGAGAAAATGTAAGGACACTTTCAATGTGTGGGCATTTTCTGTAAGAGAAGTTTATCAAAGTTCCTTCAACATGAAACTTGACCAGCCTTTGTGTACTTCCAAGACGTCTGCTGACTTTTCACAGCATGTATTTTGCACAAATGACAATTTCTGGTCAATTATGGTTAACTGACTTTACAGTGCTGACAGAAGCTGGCATGTTACCCCTGAAAATAATTCACATGTCCTTGGTTTTGGTAGTATTTAACTCATAGGGGGAATTCACAGCACGTTTTAAAATTTCTTCCACAGCAGGACCATGAAACGAGTCATCATTGTTCATTCATGAACTTCATGATTCCTTGATTCATAATCAGAAGCAGTATAATTAAAAAAAAAAAAAATCTGACATATTTTAGGCAGCAAATGTTGCAAGTTATCGAGCTAGCAACAGATGGGATAAAGAGTGGCAGCTCACAATCGGCCTCTGTGTAACATCACTTAGTCTGTGTTTTGTTGGCAGTTGATTAATACATAAAGATCACAGACGCAAACCTGTAAAACCCCAAAAACCAGCTTGGCATGGTGAAGAGAGAGAAGGTAAAGCACATTTACTGATGTGTGCTTTAGTTTAAAATCACCAGGCTTTGTTTATTGTAATCAATGTGCATTGCACTATCCAATCTCTTCTAAAGTGACCACAGCTATACATCATCTTAATTAGTACTGAGTAAAGGAAAAACTGCTGAAATTGTGAAAACTCAGAGGGGGAACAAACATAAGAAGACAAAGACCAGAGTGTAAGGAAGAAATGTGTTGCTCTTTTTCCTTACCAATTGTTCTACCATGCTGTTAGTACTGCCAAAGGACACTGCAAACCAGGTAACACCACAAGATAATTCCACTAGATTCAAGCAGCTAACAGAATGTGAAGGATAGTTTCTGTTTCTCTTTCCTTCCCAAGTCCATAGTCTGTTCAAGAAATCCCCAACAATTAGCCTCTATCTTCTCTGCGCCTTTCACATTTTTTTTCTCATTCTCTTTTCTCATTCAAATTACAGACTTTGAAATTTATGCTTCCTGCTGTGCCCCATAAAGCATCTCCCTGGGATTATCATGTATCGGGATAAAGCCCTGGCTGGTGTAGTTTGTGTTTCAAAGGATCTCACTGCACACCACAATCCTGAATCCCTCTTCCTTCACTAGTGAAAAAAATCCCAATGTGGAGTATTGCACTATATTTTTAAAGCAGATTGTTTTTCATTCATGTCACTGCTCCAGATGATTGCTATTGAAGTGGTAGTTAGTGACTAAAATGCAATGGGTAAGATCTACAGTTATATTAAATTAATTTCAGGCTTGGGTTTCAGCTAATGGACTTTTAATTTATTGCCTAACATAAAATGACACTTCAACCCTTGTCTACCCCAGATTCACTGTCTAGCACACACAGCATGTGACTGACACTTCCCAGGCAAACTTACATACTTACACACACTCACACACTGTCTCTCTCTAGTGCTCATTAAATCATTCTGGAATGTAAAATGTCACATTACATCAGTCAGAAGAATTAAAACAGCCACACACATGAAGCAGTCTGAGGCTGTTGATCCAACCAGTACCTTATCAATTCTGCTAAAAACTAAACATGTCACATCATTATTGTGCTGAAGGCCAGCAATTGATACAGCTCAGTGTCCATTGACTGACATAAGATTGTCTGTCCTGATGGTTCAATCAGTCCTTCTTCATTTCAGCTTCTTATGTTATCTTTATCAACACCTGCAGTTACTTGTGAATACCACTGGGTGCCATCAGAGAGCACCTGGCATATTTAGAAACAGTTTAGTTTAAAGTTTAGTTTAGAGTTTAACATGAAAAATATTCTGAAACAAGAAAGGAAAATATATATGCCCACACCTATTGTAGGATTTGACATGAAAATTCCAATTCCACGTACGTGAAAGTATAAAGGGTCTTTATTACATATGGCCTAACACATTGAAAAAAGATTAAACATGTATTGACAGGCTTGCTTTCCTCAGGGTTTTGAATTCTTTTTGCACATGGAAGAATAGTTGTGTTTTGAATTCCTGCATCAGTAATGATATATAACAAAAAACTACTAACACTGACTATTGGAATACCTTTAGTTTGTTGTGGGACAATAATAACTAATATGAATTCATCCATCTTTCAGTGACTTGATGATTTTCTGCAAACACTGCAAGAAAAGGCTAAGCTATCATATTGTTTTATTTATTTAATTATTTATGTATTCATTGTTTTATTGTGAATTTAGTTTTCTGAAAGGGTTTGAAAGCCAGTACTTAGACTACGAGACTTTAAAAATTTACTGAACCATATAACATAGCTGTGTGCACAGCACTGTAAAATATTGCATGAGAATGAAATCATCCAGTGCACTTTTTATTAGTTTTATTTGAACAAAAGTTTTTTTTATCGTTCATATAAATCGAACAATGCCGAGTGGCTGAGAACAGATAAAAAAAAAGGTTGATGGTTTTAATAAAAAATAAGCTTGATAAATTGGCAGCTATTTATCAAGGTACTGAGACCTTAACCGTTCGGGGTCACGACAGAGCTATAAACTAGCATGCTGGGAACAAACTCATCTAAACACTGCAGTGACTATCATCACTTTAACGAAATACAGTCTTAGAGGAGACCAGCATAATTTTTCCTGCCTTGTCTCTCACTTTGTGTGGAAATCTCTGTGTGATTTGAGAATGGAAAATGTAATTCCACTGCATTGTTAAACGTGTCCCATCAGTCTTTCACAATGAGTTACAGGGAAGTTCGAGGGTCTGGAAAATTATAGTTCTGTGCCTCCCACGCTGTAAACAGCTTGGTGAAGAGATGATGGTTAATGCTGTGTCAGAGCAAGAGCTGTTTCCTCACTAAAGACCTGACCCTGAGTCACTCTATATCCACCTTCTCCTTTTTTATTTTGGTGTCTTAGTTTTCTTAATTTTGTGATTTTGATAGAGTTGGCTGTAGTTTAGTAGACTTTAGTGTGGCCTCCCTCCCTTTGGGGTGATAAGAAGGAATCAAAACTCAAAGAGTTAAACTGGAGCCAGCAAAGCTGAAATCCATTCAGCCCCTAACACCCTGTGGGTCTGTGGGGAAAATGTACTCCCTAAACCCACTCTAACCTTCAGCCCCCTGCTTTTACCGCTGCCTCACCTCAGTTGCCTTATTCTCGCACCACGGGGATCATTAGTCAAACAAACTGTTGGTTTTTCCAAGGTCATTTTTTTTCTTTTTTAATGTTTGTCTTTTATTTATTATAATCAAACAGCAATAATAATAATAATAATAATAATAATAATAATAATAATAATAGAACTATAATAATTGCAAAAACAACAATTTCTTGGGGAAATTGTCATTTTGGACACCTTCATGTAGCCAGGAGAAACCGGGAATCAAACCACTAACCCTAGGCTTGTTGTTTGTCTACATTTAACGAAGACATAAATAGTGTAAAATAAAATAAAATAATTAATTGGGACTTATTAGAACAAAGGACAGATTTTGGATTGACTAACCTAAAGTAATGGTGGTCGGATGATGATGGATAAAGTGATTGCATGGTAATATTTATTATAAGGCAGACATTCTCACTGTTGCCCATATTACATATTTATTGGAAGAATGTAAATATACACTACTGTGCATAATTGTACTACTGTAATTCCTAATCACATATGATAAAGGTGAAATCAGACACTGCCTGCACTGTATACTGAAAGCTACTCTGTTGGCATTAATGGCAAAAGTGGCAAAATGGCAAAAATCGAAATTAGTCTTTTTATCGGGCCTTTCTAGAAAATAGAGCAAAATTGACAGAATACTTTCAGACAGTGTAAATGCATTTGTGTGAACAATCTGTGCCTTTTCTTGTTTAGCTGTCTGAGGAACTACAAGGAAAATCATCCAACAGAGAAATTAAAGAGCTTCTTAAACTACTAGAAAAACCCCAAATGAAGGTAAGTTTGACTGTTGTTTGTATTCATTTAATGGTCTGCAAAAGTAAATAAACTACAATAAGTTATTTGTAGAGGATTACATTACAGTCAACAAAATATCATGCAACTATCACTGATAACATTACACAGTGTGAATCCTTGCTGTTTGTACAGTGCCAGCTTTCAAGTGATGTGATTATCCTGTGGTTAACAAACATTTTACTGTACTTTACTGCAGCAGTATTTTTAGTAGTAGTAGTTTAGTAGTAGTTTTTAATGCTCTTTGTGGCAACCACTGATGCAGTTGACTAACAAGTAGTCAGATGCAGACAACTACACAGACTTTATTTGTAAATGCGTCCATCAGGCCCTGCAGGTGTGTCAGCCAGACTGAGCCTGACAGGGTCTTGGTCTAATGATGGGATAGAAGGAGAGCTAGATGGACTCATTTTTTTAATTCACAATTTTTAAGTGTGGCTGTAACGGCGATGATTTCAATTTGTACAGAAAAATTCTTTGCATTGGTCATCCTTTGTCCAACTTTAGCCTTGTCTCCTTAAGAAGAACATTAAAGAGTCAGTTTGATGTAATTGTAATTTGATGTAATCAGTGACCATTGTAAGTTTTTCCTTCTTTATGGAAGGGTACCAACAATTTTGTCCACATCTGTACATTTACTGTCTGCAATATGAATTGTGATTCTGTGTACTACTGTATACAGAGTAACATAGTGTACATTACATGAAGTAGTTCACTACTAAATGAGCTGCTGACTGTACAATATAGTGAATTGGAGAATATGGAATGATTTTACACACAGCATAAGTCTATCACCAGGTTGTGGGCCTTAATGCTTCTCCTGTCTTCAGTGGGAATACTCAGTTAACAATAGATTAGTTTAGATATCTTTGTTTGGAGGGGGAGCTTTTAACATGCCACACAAGAATATGGAGCTTGCTATTTTCTTGTCCCTTACTTTTTGCAGAATGTGTGCTACAAGAATGATGTATTAATACTTGGCTCTTTCTGTCACCGTCTTTCTTCCCGGGCACTTAATACCAGCCTTTCCCACTGAAAATTACAATGGGACAGGCACAATGTGTAAAACACAAGCAAATGGCTGCTGCCTTTGAATGGTGTGTTTTAGTATGATTATTATTATATTATATAGATATAAATCAACCTCTTTAAAAAACGCCTTTCTTTCTCTTTTTTGCATTCTCCCCCTTAAATATATCATTTGCACATTAAAAAACAACTTTCACCTATATAAACATTTAACTTAGAGGAAAATGTAGTCCGATTTACTCCTTTTAAACATGAAATGCTGCACCATTGCTATCCACTGTTTGGGGGTCCAATATAATAGTTCAATATATTATGTGTATGTAGTGGACATACACATAATATGGACATGAGTATCATATCCCAGCTGGTCTACAGCAGTGCCTTCAAGACAGAACATTCACAGCATAGGGACAGCACTGATCCTTCACTGCCACTGTACTTTTCTCTCTTTCTTTCTTTCTTTCCACTCACCCCGACCGGTCGAGGCAGATGGCCGCCCACCTTGAGCCTGGTTCTGCTGGAGGTTTCTTCCTTTTTATAAAAAAGGGAGTTTTTTCTCTCCACTGTTTCCTAGTGCTTGTTCAAGGGGGATTTGTTGGGTTTTCCTTATTATTTAGTTGTATTGTAAGGTCTTAAACCTTACATTGTAAAGTGCCTTGAGATGACTTTTGTTGTGATTTGGAGCTATATAAATAAAATTGAATTGAATTGAATTAAATTGAATTGAATTGACATACAGATAGTAGGCTTGATGGGCATAGTTTAAAGGAAATATGAACCGGCAGGTTAGCGGAGGAAAGGTGAGGTGAGCACAAGAAGGGAATATGTATGGAGAGGTTTTCTCTATGCTATTTCTCTTAATTTTGTATTTATCTATTTATTTACCACTGCAGCAACCAGGTTTTCTCCAGTCTATATATGAAAACAAAAGATGCTCACTTCCTGAAGGCATTTTTATGTCTCATTTGTTAACATGATGAGTTCTAAAATGGTGCCTGTCTCTATAGCCCCCTACACACTGCCACCTCAAGATTGCTTCACCACCCCAATATGCCGCCTTGCTGTGCATTATAAAAGCTGCCTTGCTTTGAGCTGCCTCAATGTCAGAGGTTAGGATCACCCCTCTGTTTGTGTAAAAGAGCTGAGGATGCGTTGGTTTCGGGTGGTGGGACAGTCTCACAGGAGAAACTGAGTACAGTTGTCATACAATGTGTTCAGTTTGTTAATGATTACTGCTATATGGCTTCATTTGAACAGCTTGCAAAGACATCTTGAAGAGGGGGCCACTTTCTCACTAATAGGATCCTGGTGTTACTAAAACCAACACCAGGGTTTTCTGAGTTCACTGATCTCTGTGTTTCTGTCAGAAACAGACGCTAAGGTATACATTACCATGAATCCAGCATTATTTACTACTTTACTTTACTACTGGTACTCCTGCTATTAGCTATTAACTCCAAGGAGTTAATTAAGGATTCGGTGCAGAGTTGTGACGTAAAGAACATTTGCCTTCAATCATCATCGGGAACAGAAGATGTTTCCTCAGTAAACTCAACGTGTCAGCAATAATCAAGAACCAGACTGTGACAACCCTGAATTTGCTTATAACAAGATGGTTTCCATATGGTGAGGGTGGATAGGCAAACAAAGAAATTTGCCCTGAGCAGCATCTTTAGTAAAGGGGTGGGGTTTGTTGTTTTGCCTCTTGAGCAGCAGGACAGCATAGATGTTCCACTGTGCTGAGAGGCTGATAGACACTTGGCTGACCCACATATTGTCAAGACTCAAATCAGGTGCTGTGACGGACAATCAAATACCATAAACCATAAACAAACTTTAAACTCAAACATTTTTACTTGTCTCACTCACAGTTAAAGAAAAAATGGAAAAAATAGATTCACAAATTCAAATGCTGTCTTCATTAGTTGTTCATTATTTATTCCTATATTCAGTACAAACTACTTGTGTTTAATCGCTATAGCTTCATTGTAAAGCCATGCATATTTATGTGTGCTCAGAACTGGGTAAACTTACTGATCTTATCACAACAGGAAGGAAAATGCATTTGGAACTCTTTATCCATGCCTATATATGGTGCTATGAAAATAATATAAATATAGTATTTAAATAAAATTTTCAATCCTGGAGAGGTTTGGGATCCCATTCCCATTTAGAACACTGTTTCGTATTGTATTGGCCTGACCCGCCTCATGTAGCTGCTTTTGGTTTTCCATCAGGCAAATGTTGTGGATAGTACCTTTGGTAGAAAAGCATTACTACAGGGAGGACAGAGAGGAGAATTAGCAGTAAAAAAATGAAAAAATCAAACAGGAATTTAATTTATTTACATTTTTGTATATGTTCTATCTTTGACTGGCTAGTGCAACCTCAGTGACTTGAATTTTTTGGACTTTTTTGGGTTTAACGTCTTCTCTGGGGACACTTCAATTTATGGCCAATAGAACCATAACATATACAATTTGGATTATACGACTCTGGGGTCTGTAAACTTCCGACCCTAGAGTTGATGGGCGACCAGTCTACTAAGTGCACTATTGCTGCCCCATGTGTAGTAGGGTGGTTGACATTTAGGCCCCCCAAAAAGTAAAAAAAAAAATTCTAGTACAAAGCATAAAAATTATGGAGTTGTGTGCACTAATGCTTAGATTTCCAAAATTATTTATTTATATATTGATTTTTTTTATCACTCACTGTCACAAAATTGTCATATGTTGTGACACA
>OMLM01003163.1:5050-17550 GCA_900302695.1 Helostoma temminkii | reverse complement strand
CATATGACATAAACAAAAAGGGTTCAGTCTAGACACTACCATAAAGGTGGTTCCAAACATCTTTCATTTTATCATTACTGAGGTTGCTGTGCTCTTGGGAGCACTCAAAGTTTTAGGAGTGGTTTCACATCCCCATCCTGATCTATGCCCCAGTTTTATCTTGGGGGTCTGTAGAGGGTTCCTTGGACTTCATGGTTTGATTTTTGGGCATATGCTGTAAATTGTAAATTATGTTCTCAGATGTGTACCTTTTAGTTCAATTCAGATTGTCACAGGTGGACTCTAATCAAGTCTTGGACAGAGCTACTTAACTCTGTCCAGGACTTGATTAGAGTTTAGTCTGATGAAATTCAGAACTTGGAAGAGTAAAACTTTCAACTTTCAAGTGAAACAAAACAGGAAAAAGTCCAGTTGCCATGACCCAACTTCCAGATAACTGAGAATCTTCTTAGACCTATTTAAAACATGTGAATGGAACAAATCACAGATGCTGTCATTTTTCTTGTCAGGGCAGTCTCACTAACTGTAGAAACAGTAACCAACCCAGTTTCCAAATATTTCTATTTTCCAGTTAAAACAAATTCATTAGCAGAAACTGATGAACAGATTTTGGACCAATAAACTTTCCAATCTTTTTGCTCTTGCCAGGCTTGCTGTCTGTATCTGCATTGGGATCTATGTGCCTTCATCTATCTCCGTGTCTCCCTTCGTCTCTTACCTCCTCTGTCTCCCTCTATCTCTTTCTCCCTGACCAGTGTGAAGTGTAATTGAAGGAGCAGTCGTCACATGGCCCACAGGCAAGGAGGGGACATTGTGTGCGCTGTGGCGGCAAATTGCTCTCCTTGCTCCTCTGAGCCTCTACCTCTCCTTCACTTCTCTCTCCTTCATACTCTGCCCATCCTCTCACTACTTTATTAGTCAGTCCTCTCTATAACCACTCTTCACTCTCTTCCCACCCCATTCTCTGTTTTACTCCACTATTTAATTTTTTTCTTCAGCTGGTCTTCTACAGCAGGTTTAAAATGCTAATGTAGTATTTTAAAAACACTGATGTATTGTGCATTTGTAAAAATACAAGAATAAAATTGTGCTTATGCTAAATTTACACAAAGCATGCTGTCTTTAACTATGCTGCAATTTCCTAGACTAGAAGCCACCTTTCATTATCCCAAAACTTTCATGAGCCACAACTGCAATGTGGTTTTGGAAAGACTACACTACACAAATACCTGTTTGTGTAGTTTTTTAGTCAGTTTGTTGGTCTACCAATCAAATAGACAACTAACAAACCAGCAGCCCAGAACCAAATACCGTACATGAGGAATGGTTAAGTAAAACTGCAAAATTGCAAGCTGTATTTGAGGAGGAATTGAGGGTGCCTGAGGAAGAATGACTAGACACAGTGAACACACACCCACTTGGGTTAGTGGAAGTGACAGAGCGCCTATGATAGGGGATGCGAGAAGTCTCCAATATGAAGAGTGATTTTGTGTAGCCTGCCTAGAGAGAAGCACGCAGAACAGAAAAAACCTACAGAGAATGAGTAAGGGAGATAGACAGAGGAGAAAACCTAAGGGAGGGAAAATAGGGAGAGGGGAGAGTGGTATTCGGGCCGAGACGAAGAAGCGCATGCTTCATTAAGTGAGGAAGTAATCCTGGCTAATTAAGGCTCTCCATGACAGCACTGTCAAGGATGACTGATCCTTCAAATGGCACCTCCCTCTTCTGACTGACAGCCAGCCTGCTCTCATCTCTTTGAAGGTGAGAACTTTCTTACTTATTCCCACAGCTTTTTTCCTTTGTCGCCTCTTATGCCCAATTCAAAGTGTTTTTCTTTGTTTTTGTATCTCATTATCATTTTGTAGGCAAGAGTGTAAAGGAGGGAAGTGTATGATGCTTGTGTGTCTATTTGTGTGTCTGTATGCATGCCTTATAGCATACTGTGTGTATGCCTGTGGGTGTATACATGTATGTATGTGTTTGCATGTGTGCAGTAATTGCTGCAGTACTTGAACAAAATACTAGAGGAAATCAGTGGATAGAAGCCCATTGATTGCTTGACTAATTAATCAGCTGCATTGGCTCCATGCGGATCTAGGCTTATTGAGTGGAGGCTTGGCGCAGGGCCTTTTATGAGCCCATAATGATTCCTTAGCCCACAGGGTCAGGGCCTCATCTGGCCTTTAGCACAGCTGTGGTAATGCTACAAAATATAGCAACTTAGAGAGAACCATACCTTGGATAAACATTCACCCTTCACTTAAATATAAATTCTGATGTCACTGCAATGTTGCTGCATCAACCCAGGCAGTATAACCACGTTTAAGTGGGATCAAATGTTTTTGTTGAGCAGCATGTTCAGCTTTTTATTTATAGGGTTAATTTTCACAGCAGGATGCTTTCTCTACATGATCCATTGTGAGCACCACCTAGACACCCTGCAACCACATGTGTGCACTGACCTATGCCATTCACAGAGGAGCTATGTTGACAGTTAGTGTCCCACTGCAGGAGAGCCCACATGAAATAGCAACCTGAGCTGAAACCAGAGAGAGCAGAGGCCATGGTATATGACCCAGACGCCCAGACACGGTTGTACTGTCCAGCCTAACATCAATCCTTGCCTGCCCCCCTCCCATGCCCACCTTGGCTCAGCCTAGCTTAGTCCAGCCTTTTCCCAAAACAGGAGACTAAGACAAGCTGCTCGTAAACATGCCTATAAAAGTCGTGTTTGTATTGCAGCAGAAGAAAGCTCTGTCCCAGCCCCCCAGGAGTTCACGTGAGCAAGCTCTCAGGGATGACCAACTATCTTAGAGCTGTGGCAATCTGAGTGTCACAACAGGTGTCTGTGGTTGTGTGCTGCACAAGTGTGCATGTATGCCGTATCACAGCCCTGTATTCTGTTTACATCTAAGCACATGTAGCTACTAAACAATACAAATATTCCATGTTTAGTGAAATATTAGAATTTTGTATAATTAATTATTTGAAGTGTACATCAGGATGCAGTGTCATATGACGTAAATGAAACGTGTGTTCCTGTGATTGTATCTTTTAGTATTTGCATGCATAGTTAGGAAAGTTCAAGCCCATTGGAATGTGTTCAGATTCTTCAAGTGTATGAGTCCACTTTCATCAGCTCTGTGGGGATTTTTTAATGGGAGACTGCATTAGCACAACCAGGCTCTAATAGCCTCCTTGAGTTGTTATTTTCTCTCAGAGTGACAGCAACTCATGAAATAGATGATTTAACCACAAGAAGCCTCTCTATCACATGCAGAGTTGGAGATAAAAGCCAACTGGAACTGGAGAGACTATGCGCTATCTATCTAGAGGATTTGGCCATCGGTTTATCCATATGTTTCAAAAATTGGGTCAGAGAGAATTAACAAATTATAGTTAGTGGGTTTTTGAATGTTAGCTAAGCTTGACACAACTTTAAATGTTTTCATACATTACAGAGCACAGGTTGCAGGACAGCTTGAGAGGAGGAGTTTGGGTGTGTTGATCTCGGTCAGAGCGTGTTCTTATTGTCGGAATGGAAACAGCAGGCCTTGTTTACCCAGTTATTCATTTTGTCTCTGTTGCTATTTAATTTTAAAGTTTAAAGTTAAAGCTATTCACAACTCAAAATCAGATGCAAAGACTCACTATCAATAGACTCTGCTTTGCCCAGCTCTCTCTTTCTGTCCAGCATTTCAGATAGTCGTCATTATAAATTTACAAAGAAATCGCCAAAACACACAGATGATGTAACAATAACTGAAATTCTCTGATTAGTAAGAAGAGTGAGCCTTGTTCCAAAACTTTAAGAAACAAATATCTCTGCACTGCTGGTAGTGCTGTTCAATCTGTCTGGGTCATTTTAACACTGAGCAGCACTTTACCCTTTAAAATAAAAAAGTAACATACTATATCTTTAATGTCATATTTAATGTGCTTGAATAAATATGTTACTCCCCTATTATAAGTTATAATTATCAGACTTATTTGCTATAGTTGTATCCCATTAAAACTCCTGTATCTTAATGGCTAAATGGCACTGTCAGCATGACTGCCGGCTGAGAACTGTCATGCTGCTGCTGCTGCTGCTGCTGCTGCTGCTGCTGAGATGGATGACAGTGGCTTTCTCCCATTCAATCCCATAAGCTCTTTGTGTAAGCTCCCTGGTTCCCTCGGGTGGCTGGACTGGAGTTAAAGCACTAAGACCCAGGCAGTTAAAGTTTACAGTGTCGTAAAGAGGACTCACACAGGCCAGCTCTCTAAAGATAACACTAAGTACACAGTCATTACAGTGTATGGTCAGTGAGGTGGAACTCGGAACTACAGATGGACTCATAGATTATTTGCAGATTGTAACTGCATGTATGAGCATAATTGTTAAATTTGACAAAGTGCTTGTGTGCTTATACAAGTATGTCCACATGAATCTAATGCATACTGTCTTAATGCCACTGTTGGTTGAACTTAGTTGAACAGGCATACAACTGGATAATCCTCGTATAGGTTATTGTTTAAATCACAATGCTTAACAGGTGGTCATGTGATTATAATGATGTCTGCTGCTAACATTGCAGAAATGTAAACAACCCTAACTTTAAAACCTCAGGACTAAATGAGGCTTCTCTGCCTTAACGTTCACTAGTTTCTACTTTGCAGCTTCCCATCAAAGCCTTGTGCGTGCATGAGGGAGGGAGAGTGATTGTGTTTTAGAGTCAGTGAGCACACAGGCCATTTTTAACTACAGTCACAAGACGCCAGTATAAGGTTAGAACAGAGATGAGCTTCTGCTCTCAGAATAGTCCCTAGGAGGCCACGAGGCCCCTGCTACTGACCCTGGCCTGCATTCCAGTTGGCAGACATGCAGTTGTTGGTTAGACATAGTTCCTGTGCTGGCGACGGACAAGATGACATGAAAAGGAGAGAGAGTGATGCACTCTGATTTTACCACTGACAACTGCACTCCATTTGGCACAGCTCTGTAAGGGGAAAACGTAAAGGTGTTGTAGTGTGTGCTTTTTTTTCCTGTTTGTACTTTCTCCTTTTTATTTTTTTTGTAGTCACCTTCTTTGTATGCTTCATTCTCCCACAAGTTGCTTCACAGCTTGAAAACCTCTCTGTCTCAGTCTGTGGCATCGTGGATTCCTATCTCTAACCGTAACACTTTCAATTCAGCCCCCCTCTTCCTCCTTAAACCCCACCCATTGAGGCTTGACCATAAAAATATCCCTCTGTTGCATACATGATGCATGCTTGGAATAGCTTCCACTGGGAATAAAAATACCTAAATACAGCTGGGGCATTTTCAAGTGTAGGACAGGTGAAAATTACAATAACAGTAAAGAGGGGCTGTTTCAGCCAACCTTATCACAACTAACTTCTATTATGTCAAGAAATTGGACACATTTGCAAAACAGTAGTGACTGATCCACAGTGGGTGCCTTTGTCATGGATTGTTTTTGTGCTTTCAAACAATCAAATAAAAAGCACTGACAGAGTGAAAAAAACAGAGAAACACAGTGTAACAGACGAGGTGGGTTGGGGTTAAAGTATGCAGACAGATCAAATTGCAGATTGAGTTTACTCACAGCTGACAACCAATAATCAGAGCAACTACGTTTTTTTCAGGTATTGCATTTATTTAAAGTTGAATGCTTAATATGCTCTGTTTCATCAGCAGAATCCTGTCTGGAAATTTCAACCAATGACACTTCAGTCACACATCAGCCTCTCTGAACTCTGGGCAAGAGTCACTGTGGAGCACAAGTGCTACACAGTTTGGAGACTGGCTGTGTATATGGGGACTGAGTACTGATCCGTGTATTTCCAGTGGGAATGAGTATATGGAGTGATATGGAAGTGTTGTATGGGCTCTGTCTTTTATTTTCAACACCCTAATCCCAGGTGGTGACAGCCCTGTGCTAAGTGCGGTAATAGCCAATTGATTTTGTTCTTTTTTTGTTGGTGGCTGGACATAAATCAAAGTGTCTGTCAGGACCTTGATGTAGTTGGGAGGATGCGTCGGTGTGTAATGGGGTAGTGAGGGTTCTGTTTGGACTGGGAGAGTGTCAACAATTAATCCAGCCTCTGATGTGCAGGCCACTGCTCTCCTGACCCTCAGTCACAGTCCACCTGGGACAGCAGCTTCACACTAAAACAAACATGAAAATCCTACTGTTAGGTGCATTATGTTTTTACATTTATGCCTTTTGTTATTTAGTCTTATGTTCAGGAGTATTAATATTCACACCGAGGTGGCATGATGGTGGAGTGGTTAGCTGTCCTGTTTCACAGCAAATAGGTTATGGGTTTGAACCTGCTGGTCAACTATGTTTTTTTTGAGGGAAGGTTGAATTTCAGGAGAACTTAAAGGAACAATATGTAGCGTCTATAACACATCAGGTGTGTATGTATAATATCCCTGTTCATTGCCTTTCAAAATGTTTGTTGCTGGACCAGAATGTTTGTTTCTGTTTGGACTTCTGTGATCCTTGAAAGTTCAAGGACTGGTATTCATATTCTGCTGTCTGTGCAACTGATTTATCAGAGTATTTGAGACACACAGACGGTGAAGTGATCCCAGCTTAGTGATGGCTAGTGCCGTCATGCTAACTTAAAATGCTATCAGTCACAGCAGATGGACCTGCACTCTCCTCTACTCTCTGTGCCCTCACTAGTTTCACTAGACGCTGGTGATGGCACTTCGCTACTTCATAAGTGAGATATGCATTGTTTGCAACCATCACAATTCTCAGACATAGGTGATATTATTTATATGTTACCTGTTAAATTCAGCAGTATGTTGTGGGAGGCAACTTGACTTGCAGTGTTGTGCTCATGGTCACCTGTCATAGTCAGACTATGTAAAGTTTTGCTCATTTTATGTTTGCGCATGTATGTGAAGCGTCTTCTTTTTGGCATCTTGGATGAGCTTTGAGTGTGAATAGGAGGTGTTTGAGGGAAACAATGCTGTCCAATATTTTCAAATTGACTGCAGTACCCCTTTTAAATGTGCAGTGTTGGTGCTACATGTTGTTATACATATTGTCTCAGATTTTCTCTCACATTCCAAAGATGTGCTGTTGGATTAACTGGTGACTGTAAACTGACTTTTGGTATGAGTGTTAGTGGTTATTTGTCTATATGTGTCAGCTCTGTCATAGACTGGTGATCTGTCTAGGGTGTACCCTGTCTGTGGTTCAGTGATAGCTGGGTTTGGTTCCAGCACCACTGCGACTCTATGCCGGATAAATTATATGGATGGATAAATGGATGGATGGAGATTTATAGACATTATTCAATTCACGCCTTACAATTACAACTGACCTTTAAAAACATAGTGTTGTTTTGCACATTGTAAATAGGACTTTAAATATACAAACATTTATTTCAGGAAAATGTTTTTAAGTAGCCACAAATCCTCAGTGCCCCTCCCTGAAGAAACCAAGAGACAGGGAAAAAGGTGGAATCATAGAGAACACAGATGTGAGCAACACTAGAACCATGTTAATCCTTTTAATTCAATTATGGTAAATAGGGACAGAGCTTCCTTCTAAACAAAACACAGTATGCAGGAGTTCAGCAGGCAGTGGCAGGGGGGGTCTCTGATGTAGGCAGGATACTCAGTGGGAGGCCTGGTGGTCTCCTGGGATACCTCCCAACTCCTAAGCCCCCTACTGGGGCTCTCCCCTAAAGGCTTTCCCTGGTCCAGTACTAGAATGCAGAAAAGGATGGCAGGACTGGACAATATATATGAGACAATGGGGTTTAAACACACACACACACACACACACACACACACACACACACACACACACACACACACACACACACACACACAGCCAGTGTGACTATTTGGCCAGCTGCAGCCATTCCTGACCTAGGGAGGTTAAGGTGTAGGGGAGTGGAGAAGGTTAGATGATGCCATGCAATGTGTCAGGACTGAGTATTTAATTGGGATCTGCCAAAGAGCTTTAGGGTCTGGCTTGCTCATTGCTCCTGAAATGGCTCTGTGCAACAGTAACCTGCTAACCCAGGCCAGACTGACACCAGCACCTCCTACACTATGAAAGAGTGTCTCTGTTCCCTGGGATGAACAGGACAGAGGTGGGGGCAGGGGGCTGAGAAAGGGAGTATGTTTTTGAAACAGTTAGACAATCTGTTTGGATTAGGCCCAATGCCGAAGAGACATGGAAATGATGGGCAGCAAGAACTAGGGGAGGAGAGGAGTGAGGGAGGGAGGGTGAGGTTGGAGGGACTGAGTGGGGTGGGGTTGGGGACTGGAATCTCAGGATCTAAGGCTGTTTTGGGTTGATGGTTCCCAGATGTTGTAGGCCCCCCTCACCCCTCCTTCCCTCCAGTGTTTCTCTGCTGTGGTGAATACACAGGAGCCCAGTTAGCCATGCGGGATAGAAGGGTCAGTGGCTGTGTGGAGATGGGCCTCCTGTGGACTAGGGGAAATGGGAGGCGAGAGGCATCCTCTCCTCCCAACAGCCACAGGCCAGAGGGCCCAGACCTGACTTTGTTTTCTTATCCTCTTTCCACCCTGGGCAAATTCGCATAGTGAGGAATGCATGTGTGCAGATGTGTTTATTGTGTTTCTGTTGTATGGGTGTACTTGTATCCATATACGAGCATGCACATGCCCACACATGCACATTTTCGTACTGTGCCAAAAAAGTGCTGCAGCAGTTTGTACTGAGTGAATATTAGTAATAGTAATAATAATGGTAGAAATGATCATTATGTATGTAGCCTGTAGCTGATGTTTCTTCAGAACATTGCAGTGTTTACATTGCAGGCTGCAGAATATGTGCAGGTGCCTGGTCACACAGCAGCCAGTGTTGAAATTCTGGTGGTGCAAGATTTACAGCCTCTGGCTGCAGCCGACCATGTTTCGGGATGACGATGTGTTCCTCTCTACCTATCTGCTAAAGTGCTTACACTCCTCATCTCTGCTCTACACTGCCTCTACTGCCTCAGTCCTCCTCAGCAGCAGAAAGTGTGATCGTATATTAGCAAGTTGTTGACTGGCCATTCAGGCACACATTTGTCAACATGTTAGAAGGTGTCAACACATGAACAACAGCCCATCAGCCCACCCACTTCAGCTCTGTAACACTTGTATTCTTCCACCTGTATTAACTTATGACTTATGGTTAGGGAAACCATTAGCATAGGTGATAATAGCAGAGTTAGCTTTGTGGTTTGTGATTAGCAGTCACTAACCTGTGTTTAAAGAATATTCACATTTTACCTTTCACAATTCAAAAGTGTTTTTTTGAGGAAATAATTGGTGCAATAAAAGTCATGCGTCAAATGGCTGTATGTACACTAACAGTGCTCCTTACATCTGCTCAGCTTAGAGGTGAACTGTGTGGTGAGCTGGATTCAGGATTCTTATCCCAACTTTGTGAGTCAAAGCTGGGCAGCTCAGAGACAGTAAGCCTTCTAGTTAAAGAGGGCTTGTGAAGAGGGCCGTTATATCAGTTGTGAATAGGTGTTTAAGTGTTCACACATATGCTCA
Source organism: Helostoma temminkii (assembly GCA_900302695.1). Classification (NCBI taxonomy): domain Eukaryota; kingdom Metazoa; phylum Chordata; class Actinopteri; order Anabantiformes; family Helostomatidae; genus Helostoma; species Helostoma temminkii. The sequence continues at coordinate 8,024 of OMLM01003163.1, read as the reverse complement.
TTTCAATCTGATGCGTGTCTGTATCCTTCTGGGTGCTTTTAAACTCACAGCCACACGAAAGGAATATTTCACAGAAGCCCTCACTTAATTTGTGGTCATGGTTGCCAGATATGGAGAGAGACATTCTATCTTCCTAGAGGAGGGTGGATATCCTTCTCTGGTTAGAATGGGGGATGGTATTTTGGGAGCATCCCATGGCTATTATGGGATGGGAATACATTTGTATGTGTGTGTGTGCGATGTGAAGGAGGGGAAGATTTGGGGGAGCCGCTATGTTCAGGATTCCACAGCTGGCTCATGTCACTCCTTGACCCTTTCCCCCATGTATCCTCCACAAAATAAAAAGTCTAGACTGCACTCTGTGTCTCACAACTTCAGAGACAGACAAAAAGGCATATAAAGAGTGAGACAAGATAAACGAAGTCGTAACTTTCTCTTTTCCTTAAGGACTCAAGTTCAAGAGACTCTCTATAGACTTTTTAGACTTTGCTCTTCATGGCAAGACAGGGTGTCTATTAAGCCCATTAATAAATAAAGCAAGGCAATAGCGCCACCAAAGAAATAGATATCACACTATTACTTATTTAACCGCCATGCTGAATTATTTATTGTTTATTCCAAATGATCTTTTTTTCGAGTGTACACTTTCAGCTTGGATATCCCATGTGAGCGCTACCAGAGGCAGATGATTTGGATAGCCAAGTTCAACTTGGATGAGTTTGTGAGGGGGAACATGCGGCTGCTGGTGCAAAACTACTGCAGGCGGTTGGGGAAAAGATCATTGATGATCAAAGAATAAGTACACCAAAGTCAACAGCCAAGCAGTATTAAGCGCCCACTGAAACACAGACATAGACATGTACTGTTTCTTCCTCGCTCTCACACTCATTTACTCTCTGTGTCTTCGTTGTGCTTTTCCTGAAACACTCAGGGTCCACTGGGGGAGATAAATTATGGGTCTAGTGGCTTTTTGAAGTCTGCTTGACATCGACACCAATAAACGCCAAGCATGGCCCGCCTCCTGCTACTAAATTAAGTAAGTATTACCTCTGGTGTGACTTGGCCATGCAGACCATAGCAACAATGTATCTGGGCAGGGCTGAAGCCCTGTGGCCAGCAGTGAAGAAAGCAATGGGAACAAGCGTAGCATATGTCCTCTAATGAAATAAAGACCTTGGCTATGTCCAAGCTGAATGATTTACGCTTATGCATAGTGACCTCTCAGAATTCATGAGTCAAAGCTTGTGCGTGACTTTTTCACTGCCTGGTGCACATTTCCTAATGGACACTAATCATTCAATCTTCCATGGTGAGTTTGTTTGAGATCTTATAATTTCCATACATTTAGCTGTGGCACATTGTGTGGCTTTGCACTGCATTTGCCTCTAAGGAGGGATGAGGTGCTGAACCCACACCTCCTCTCTGGACCTGCCACACGACTGTCTGGCTGCTGCTGCAGGGAGACTTGTATAACCCAAGTGTGTAAAACAGTCTTTTACGGCATTGTAAAGATTTACTATTGGAGTAAATAACAGTGGGAGAACAGGGCTTTTAAATGGAACCCAATCAATAAGTCAGGGGAGGCTGCAGTAGAGGACAGGACTGTGTCTGACGCCACACATGGGTGGACAGGACAGATCAGTGAGCAGAACATGGGGGAATACAATGGAGGGACTTTCTACGTTCTACCTGAGCAGCAAAATGCCAACGGTCAACGGTTTTATAATTAGGTTGGTACACTGCTACTCAGCTAATTACTAAAGACAAACTTAAACAATACACTTTGCATCTCAAATTTGTCTCACAAGATTAAATTTATTTAATTAAAGATTTATTAAAACCAGAACAACTCCAACTTATGTGGCTTATTAAACAACACTGTCAGAGACACAGGCATAACACATTCTAGAGTAAAATTAACACTTCTTTTATCACACATTTGCACTACTGCATGGAAAAATACAGATATGCAATGCCTTTTCCAACTGTGAAAGCACACAAGCACACACACACACACACACACACACATTCAACCCCTATAGACACTCTCACATACACACAGAGACACCCTCGCCTCATGAGCAATAAATCGCACAGCCCATCTAACAAGTTCATTTCCGGAGGCCAGAGAGGATGGGTCCTCTGACTTTGGAGTCAGCAGCCTTGTGAGGATCAATGGCAAGAGATGGAGAGTGAGGGGCAAGGAATCGAGCTGAGATACAAAAATCAATCAGCAATTTAATCGCTTCGGTAGGGGAAGACAGAAAAAAAGAGGACAGAGGAGAATTCCATTGCTTTTTTACTTAAAAAAGCAGCACTTTGATTTAACCCTTTGACATATAGAATACATCTCTCAGTTTTATTGAAGCTTTTCTCTGTGACAGGAGAGGCTCCAATGGGAGCACATCTATTTTCAGACTCAAGATCACACAACTACTGTTTTGCTCTAGAGTCTTAGATAAGACTGCTAAAGTGTCAGGAATAGAGTAAGGCATAAATTAAAAACGTCGTTGTAGAGGATTAGCTTTTATCTATATACATGCTTTTGTCAAAGCTTGCACACAGTCATTATGTGCAGTCTAAGAGTGCCAGCAACTTTACTGAGATACAGATAAATAAATACCTTATTGCCTATGCTCGAGCTGTGAAGTCAGTGGTAAGCACTTTGGGATGAGCTTTAAGGGATTTTACTGTTGGTGGTGAAAGTGCTTGATGGAGGAAAATTTCTGTGGAGGAAGTGGTTGATTTGGGGCTGGGTGTTGAAGATGAGCTCCTTTAGGTCAATGTCCGAGGCTTGGAATTGACACTATTGACCGAGCAAGCTTTAGACTAATAAAATGAGTGACAGCCTTGTGATGCAGAGTCGAAGATATGGATCCTCTGAGGTGAAAAAAGCAAACTGGAAAAAGAAAAACATAGAACCTCTGCTAAAATCAGCTTAGCTAATGGAAAGGAGCTAATAGCAAGGGAGTGG
>OMLM01003162.1:39294-64005 GCA_900302695.1 Helostoma temminkii | reverse complement strand
GGATTGAATGTTTTCAGAAGCAGCTTCTGTCAAAAATAGACCTGGTGTATAGCTTTAGCTGAGCTAAGCTTCTGTCCGAAAAAAAAGAAAAAAACAAGAAAAAACATTGACTCAAGTGGGAGCGGCAATAGGTCGCAGACTGGTCCAGTTGAAATGTATCAGATCTGAAGGTTGAGGCTAGTTGACTCTGTGTTTTGTCTCCTAGCTTTGTGTGTTCGCTCATTTTTAACCTTGGGCATGTTGATTTACCCACAAGACCATAACACTGCATGCAATCTATGCATATGCGTGAATATGTGACAGCGTGTCACTATTTATCCTTTTCTCTTTTAGTTTTTCTTGGACTGAGTGAAATACTCGATAATGTCAGCTGACTTGTCAATGCAAAACATCTGTGGATCGTTTGCAACTGGGCCAAAATGCTGCTGCTAAGCTCTTAACCTGACCCGGGTATCACCAAACCTCAGCTCTTTATGCTGGGTCTCAATTAAATTCAAATTTCAGTTCAAGGTGCTTGTAATTGTTTTCAGAGCCCTACACGGTCAGGCACCTGTGAACTAAAGGTTACTGTGTTTTTTCAATTGCGGCTCCAAAACTCTGGAATATACTCCTATTGGACTTGAGATCAGTGAAGAAAAAACAGGAGAGAAGATAAAAACAGAACATTTGAAAGAATGGTTATTGGGACATGATGTTTATGCTTGCACAATCCTGCAAGAATACATTTTAAGAGAAACAGAGTGTTTGTTAGACATCCTCAAAATCAGTTTCAAGCCTACTTGTGTGATAGGCAAGCCTTAGCCAAACACAATGACTTGGGCTTTCCGCTACTTACTCAGTTATTGATGTGTTTTCTAAAATGGCACATGTGAGAGCGCAAAACAGCACCAGAAGTGACTAGAGCCTTTGCATCTGTGTTTGAGCATAGCGACACACCTGAAAACCTACAGACAGATAATGGAACCAAGTTTTGTGCCTGAATTACAAAAAGTTAAAATAGGAAAAGATAAAATGTAACATTTGGAGAAAATCCTATGGTAAGAAAAAAGGGAAAAAAAAAGGGGGGGTATTGGTCAGGTGGAGGGGGTACATCTCCAAGATTAACATAAAAACGTACTACTGCAAACTCTAAAAAATGTAACAAGGAGAATTTATTCCTGGGTGTTTTGCCTAAATCCGTAGTCATGGGGATGGTTAACCACACAGCATTCGCAATCTTAACCCATTCAATTTCAGACATTACAATATAGAATATATCAGTTTATCACCAGATGGAAGACAGGTGTCTGCTAAACTCTTCCAACTGCAGTTTAACAATCAGGCATTAGTAAGAGAATTTTATAACATCTACTTAGCGACAGGGTGACATCTGAAGGATCTACCTTTGGCTATTAACTGCGAGAGGTATCAAGCAGGATACACCATTTGTGTTTAATCTGGACTCTGATGAAGACTGTGCTGCCCCATCACCAGCAGTAATTTAAGGCTGGAAATGAGATTTAGGGTGCCTCTGTCCAATACCGTGACATTAATTGTTTATGCATGTTTTAACATGTTAGAGATCAATGGTAAACAGCAGGTTCTGAGCGAACATTTATAAAAACATGAACAATCAAACTCAAATGCTTCATGCGCCAAATAATACTCTGGAGGAGGATGGTGCTGCAACTTTGATTCTTTCAGTTACCTCCCAAATTATGTTAATTACCCCACTGAGATTTTTGCATTTTTACAAGACAATTGTATGCATATTCGATACAACACAACTGATTCACAAAAAAGTGAATCAGACAAGTCAGGGATTCCTTCCACAAACTTGACTTCCCCCCCTTCAGTCCTTCATACAAGACTTGATTAGAACCATAAATCCACACTATATTTTCAGGTACAATATTAAAAACATGATTCATATTTTCCAAAACATTTTACAAAATACATTTTTTCAGAACCACTTGGACAAAATCAAAATCTATTTCACCCTGTTGCATATTTTTGTTTGTTGATTTAATAGCCAAAAGGTGATGTTTGACCTTAAGGCAGGAGTCATCGCTTGTCACAAATCACTCTAAACTGTTTTTTGAATGCGGAATTTCGGAGCTGAAAGCCCTTTTTATCCCTGAAAATCAGCTGCTGAGGCGTAGTGATTTCTTTTTTTTTTTTTTTTTTTTTTTAATTACCATCAATAAATTATCTATTTCAAGTAGGGTCCAAGTCACATCTTTAAACAATTTGCAAGATTCTACACAACAAAAAACTAAACTTGCACAAATAATTAGTTCATAAATGCATTAAAAAAAGGTAACGTATTCCCCTTAGTTCATTTAGGTAATCAGCAACTTCGTGGGTTAAGTTAGCAAAACTTGTTGACACTGTCAGAGTCCGTTCTTTAATCTAACTTCTCTCTCAATCTATATAGATCTCTCACCATTTAGGAAGGTTTCAGTTTGATTTTCCAAATTCACCATGTAAAAGTACAAACAAATATATTAAGTAACATGTCATTGAATCATTTATCAATTTATTTTTATTCACCATTTTATGGGCAGACTGGGATGCTTCGTTAATGAGAGGTGGGGGTATTGAAGCAGAGGAGCCTTGGTAGTTTCCGGAGTTGCAGGTAACTGGCAGAACAGGTCTGGTGAGGTACGTATTAAGCAAAGTGAATAGTGGACTACAAAGATGGTAGACTGTGGGTTACAGGAAGTGATAGCGATGTCACTTTTTTCAAGATGGCATCCTCCTTGAAGGTGAGCAGGTGGTGGGTGAGGTCTGTTCAAAAGTTATAACTGTGACTTGGGGGTTTCCAAACACAGAGTTAATACAGCCAGTCCAAGTTCATTCACAGAGAAATCATCCATACACAAAACACACAGATCCAACTCCTAGGTGATAATCCGGTCCAAGGTCATATACAGAACAGCATCAAAGTCACACAATCCTTTATCCAGAAGCTTAGTCAGAGGGAAACAGTTCAAAGTCATGCAAAATCAAGCTTGTGTCTAAATTCAGTCCAGGGTCAAACACAGGTATCAATCAGGCAGGATATCAGGTAGAATGGAAGATCACAGAAACTGAGAGTTACCAGGGTAAGAGTAGGAATAGAGCATGTCAGAAGTAACTCTCAGTAATTGCAGGCTCCAGGTCAGGCAGAAATACAGGTCCAATAACTGGTTGTCAGTTCAGATAATGCAGGCTGGATCTTTGCTGTCAAAGTTTTGTTGGCAACTCTCTGGCAAAGGCAGTGATTTACAGGTCTGCTTAAAGGGGAAGCACAGGTGTTTAGCATTCATGTAATCAGTGGTAGTAGGTGAGGGAGGAGGAGGAGGAAGACAGGAAACAGACCAAATAAGGAAAGAAAATAAGGGGCAGACAGGCAAGAGAACCAAAAAGTAGAAAGGAATACATTAAAAATACATCATGGGATATTTTCAAGCAAATACGGGTCCCTATGCATTTTATACTCACAAGTAGATGAGTTTTGAGAGATGTCAATTTCAGGCAACAGCTGGATGAATTCTCTAAATCTTTTCTCATTGGCTTCTGTAAAGCTAGAAAAAGGGACCTGATAATCTTTTAAAAAGATCACCAACATAGACATTATTTTGCTGTAATATTGTGAAAAGTTATACATTGTTCAAGTAAAAGACAGGCCTTACCAGTGACTTCCCAATCAAAGTTCTTATTGACGAATTCGTAAAAGGATGTTTTAAAATTTAAAAAAATTAAAAGAAACTACCTCCTTATACAAATAAAAAATAACTTAAGAAAAGAGAAAAGATAATCCCACTTATTTACAAACTGTCTTGACTTTCCATGCTTTGCAATCAAGAGTTGCATCTCTTTCACCAGGCAGGTGGCAACTGAGTGATGAGACATGGACTCAGAGATCTGTTTTTTAAATGTTTATGGCTAGGCACGGGCAACTTTTTACGTTTGAAGTTTTTATTATAGGCTTAAACTTTTTGCATGTACGATTATGCATGTGCGTGTGTGTGTGGTGGGTGTGTGGGAGCACGTGTGAAGGGCTCTGTTTCTTACTGATGAGAAGAGAGGCGGTGTGGGGGGTGCGAAGCGAGTCAAACTATGTATGACAAAGTTGAATATTTGTATAATTAAGGAATCATACAGATAGTGTTGCTACGGTTGTATTTTATTTACAGATTTGTGGATTTTCATGAGGGATCATTTGTTGACTAAAACATAATGCAATGCACATTTGTTGCACATGACGTTTTGAGCCGAACATGGATTTTTCAAAATAAATGGTGTCAACGTGTTGCTCAAAGCAGAGTGTTCAGACACAGTTCAGGCTTCTTGGATCTCTATATAGTAAAAACATCAATTTTTAGTTTTTCAGTTTAAGTTTTCGCTCATCGACAGCCTGAGTACAAAATTCAGGCTTTATAATTTTATTCATGGCCTGTCAAGGGGGGTATTGAGAGTAGAGGGATAGGATTTTTGCCAATGTTTATGGCACGAGTGTGAAGTGTGTGTGTGTGTGTGTGTGTGTGTGTGTGTGTGTGTGTGTGTGTGTGTTTATGTGCATTGTGTTTTTGAGAGTGTGTCTTGTGTTTACATTTGCGGGTTTATGCAAGTGTGTATCCACTTCTTGGTGTGTGTGTTTGCATGTGTGTGTGTGTGTGTGTGTGTAATGCGAGTGATGTCAAGGGTAAAAAGTAAACATGGTTTCCATGAGTAGCTTTTTTGCTCCAAGGTTTACTCAAAGTTTCCCAGCAGAGTTCACTTCTAGAGTCTTAGACATGGTGTTGTGGTTCATTCTGAGTGATCGCCAGTGAGGAGGTGACGCTTCTATCTTGGTTTGCACAACAATGATGTTTTCCCAACTAAGAAAAATGATGGCTGTTCCTCTCAACACAAGAGGAAAAGACATATGGCTGTTTTAGGCCTTCCAGTGTACAAACCAACAGCCACTTTGTCAGCTCATGTATAAAGTCACTGCCATTTACATAGAGACATGTTCCCATGGCTGCCCGAGGAGTAGATATCTATTGAGGGACTAGGATTGATGGAGTTCGAGCTCTCACACCACTACATCAAACTCCTTCTTGCAGGCCAGTGCTTTCGTTCAGCAGCCCCTCTCCACAGCATGGGTATAGTGTTTACAGCTCTATTCATTTATTTAAACTCCACTATATTTGGCTTACCGGCCTCAGTCAAATTAGTGCAGTTTTAGGGCTAAGAAAGAACATAAATTTTAAGTACACCTCCCTGATGTTCTTTGTGGCTTTGTGATGGAAAGCAGACCTTTCCTATTGATTCAGTCTGTTATTCATCACCAGGGCATGCCTGACAGGAGATGATACAGCGACAGTGATTAGCTCAGTCCCAGAGTTCTTACCCTGATTGTTTTAAATGTCGCCTCAACCGATGCCTAAAATAATGTGTGGTGCTCTGTGTTTAATGGTCGTCTGGCTGTTCGACTTGGTGTTGGGTTAAGACACCTTAATAAAAGCCCTGACCACTTCTGTATACGTGCACACATACACAAGCATGGCCACACACAAGAAGCCAGACACACACTGATGTGTACACACACTAGGGATGTCACAATACCATACCATATTTGGTTGTCCACTAATACCACTAAAATTCTACAATATGCAATACCAATTTTGATACCACGGGGGAAAAATATTTTATGATAGAAAATGTGCTAAAGAAAACATTGCAAATAATAAATAGTTCTGGTGTAGGCTTGACAGGAGCAACTTAAGTACAAAATACCTGTTACTGTACCTGCGCCATCCCACATATTGTTGTGGACGTTAACGTCTTTTACTCAGCTACGTCAGACTACACTTGTGGGACTATTTGCTGACGTTGTTAGTGCCAGTGAAATCACACTCTCTGACAAGCTCTGAAGTGCTTTTGGTATACATGTATTTTTTCTGTGGAACAATAGAAAAAGTTCCTGTCGAGTTTTCTGTACCAAAGTATCGCTTCTCGTGACATCTCTAATACACGCACACAGTGATTGGCGTGAAGAGCAACTTAATATCCTCTGTTCAGCAGTCTTTTCATTCACTTTATCAGCCCTAACCCTGGTCAGTCATGTGTACTCAGGAAACGAGAGTCATCATGTTTTGCTGGGGGCAGGGAACAGATTGAAGGACTCTCAGATGATTCAGTGACTGACAGGGAATGAGTGATGCATGCAGCCAGCACTCTTATTCCTACTGTTTCCTTCCTCGCTGGAGTATAGCCCATTTTTAGTCTCTTTTTGGTCCTTGTTCTGTCCTGAAGTATCTTTAACGCTTTTGTAAAATAGATGCTTGTCACAATCAGCATTGCTGACTTATTGTCCTGCTGACTTAGACACGTTTCACTATTATTAGATCAAGTTGATCTCAAACTGATAAAGCCTTAAACATTTGGCCGACTTACAGTTAAACACTGGAGCACAGGATGGGTGAAAATCCTTTGTTTGTTTTGCACTTATCCTTTGGCTTTGCATACATAATTTCACCGTGTCTCTCAGGCTGTGTATGTGGATTATTGTTCAGAAATGTGCTGTACCTGGCAAATAGAGTTCTATAATAATCAAATAGCATTATAGCTTAAAATGTCCATCCCTAGCACAAGCTTGTTAACATGTGGAAGAATTAAGATTAGAATGAAGAATTACACCAGTGTTTCAATGTTTAGTTTGATATTTGCCGCCAAAGTTCCCAAACTATGTTACAGTGTTTCTGCGTTGTCTTTGCAGTTCAATAAAGTGGTAGAGCTTGGTGTGATCTGAATAAAATGATATGTTAAAATGACTCAATGCGAGCATAGAGAGAGAGCCTTTAGAAACCTCCAAAGTCCAAATTAGTGTCAAACATCATAGCTCCTACAGCTACTGACAGTTTTCTTTCTGATAGATAAGAGAATCTCTTGGCTCAGATTCTCAGGATCTCATGACTGACTATCAAAGACTGAGCTAATATCCAACAGAATTAAAATTTAAATCTCAGCCATGTCTGCTTGCATAAGAATATCATCAGTCCCATTAGTGACTTTAATGATGAGAAACACAAACATTTCTTTATTTTAGGTTATTCCAAAAGTTGGCAATAACACAGTTAGTTGGCACAGTTATAGTGGAATACTTCAGAAATAGACTTTGTTAGAGGGAAATTCTGCACATTTTCAGCAGTTATACCAAATATTACAGCCATTAATACTGAATTAACTTTGTTTGGGAGAAACTGTGACACTAATTAATTCTTTATTGATGCATGTGACCCAGTAGATTACATTTAGGGGTCACCATTAATGAGGGAAGCTGCAGGATGCCTCACATTGTTCTTTTGTATTCGAACACTGAATATCAACATCAGACTATCATTAAATCAATTGCAGCCGTGAGCAGAACAGTTACATGTCTGGTTTAAGTGTTAAGAGTTTTACTGCATTTATTTCAGATTTCTCAGACTTTTGTCTCTGCCTCTCTCTTTGTCATGTACTTTTTAAAATCTCATTACCCTTGTGCAGCTAACCTTGCTTTCCTTTTGATGCACTGCGTATTTTCATCCAGACTTTCTTCCTGTGTTTTTTTTTTTTTTTTTTTTCCTCCCTTTTTACATAACTCTGTCAGGCCATAAACTGGGGCCTGGAAAATTGGATTACCACGGTAGCAGCATTTTTCAAATTCCCTCTTCATATGGCCATTTGGTAGCAGAGCAGAGGTGCTATCACTTCATGTCGGCTAGCTCCTTGATAACAGGGCTCAGCAGATAGGTCTGGCCAGACATGCTTTACATTACGGATGGCTGGCCTTATTGATTGAAGTTATACTATCTCAGTGTTGCTCTCCAAACTATAAACTGTCTCAACACAGATAACATGGAATTCCCTGAACACAACAGTATAAAATAGGATGAAGAGTATTGTTGGCACACCGGTGGGGCAAGTTATGAAAGGACAAAGACAGTGGGGCCTTTTTGTCTTGAATTGATGCCCATTCTCTCTCTTTCTCTCACGCTCTCTTGCTCTCCTTGGCTCTCCCTCCCTCTGACTCTTCTTTGAAACCCAACCACTGTACTCATCCCTAGGATCCTTCTGCAAGGATTAATCAGTTTTCCATTCCTGGAGAGATTATTCAAATACTGTTACATCTACAGCCAGCAGCAGCGCTCCCTGCTTCCCAGGCAGCCACATTGCGCTAGTTGGGTGTTTTTTCCATGTAATTTCCACTATTTCTGTAGTTTTGTTTTCTGTGCGTCCCATGTGTGTTTCTTCTCTCCTGTGTACAGTTTACCTACATTTTTGACTGAGTGTGTGCCTATTCCAGTAATTGTCTTCATGTGAGACTTTTTATAGAGCTCCATTCTTTTTGTTCCTCACTGTTGCTTGTTTCTGTAAATATGCACATACAAACGCACACACACACACACAACATATAAATGGTTCTTGTGTAATTGTCCTCATTAGTGTCAGTAGGAGAACAGCCAGAGATCCTCACAGCACCAGACTGTAGGAGCATCGACAGCTCCAGCAGGGTTCAGATTCTGCTTTCCTACAACAAAGCCTCTCACCTTTTTCAGTCCTTCTCTAAGCCTATCCATCCAGGCTCATTATTTATGAATTAATATCTGCCAAGTGTTTTATTTTTGATGCTCCAAAAGCTGGCATTTGGGTATGTTATACCTTTTGACATGATTTACACTAACTGGCTTAGTACAGGTACAAAGTAAAAAGTAGTATAATTCTTGTTTTGTTTGGTGTATCACTGTGTGTAAGTGGCCAGACATAAGCATACACATTTAATGCTTGTGTATATATAATTATTTAAAGTTTCATTTCTGAAAATCAACAGCAAAGGTCAGGTTTAATTGGACCTTGTGGCTTATTAGTTGTTGAGGAGGAAGAGGAACGCACTTGTCTGCAGAGAGTAGCTAACTGTATGTTGTATGCAGTGCTGCATGTTGCATTAATGTTTTATTAAACTGCATTTGTTTGCTTCAGTTGTTTATTTCTTTGGTCTTATGCTGTTAATGCCTCTTATAAAGTCTGATTTCTGTGACAGTCAGATGCTATTACTGTTTTGGCTACTACACGTATGATTTACCTCCTTGAGGTCATAAGGTTGTATTAATTAGATTTTTTATCCTATTAAAACAGCGTTTGAAGACATTCTGACGCACATAGGAATTTTTTTAAAACTTTTAATGAGTCTGGAATAAATACAAACCTAAGGGAAACTGTGCTAATTCAGTTTTCCGTTACCTTTTCCACCTTCCCTTCCAGCTTTTTCAGCTGCCTTGTTCTCTATCCCCCTATTGCATTCATTTACTTCTTTCCATTCTATTTTTTTTCTTCTCTCTGACCCACTTATGTATCTTGAATCTGCCCTTCCTTTACCTTCTCTTCACCTCTACACACCTTACTTTGCAGGTCCATCTTTGTCTCCTACCTTGCTGCCCTCCCAACCTTCAACAGCCGAATGCAGCCAGACTTTCCCCTTCACTGCTCACTGTGTGCTCCAATCCTTCTCGTCCACACTGCCTGGACTGGAGTTACCTAATGCTAACCAAGTGTTTGACCTACAAGGCTGCTTTTAAAGATTAATCCATGGTCTGCTGACATGCACCTCCCTCTGTGGCTTGGAATCAACATGTGGCGTTGACAAATTAATCTTAATTAATCTTATTGGGGCTGACCAATACACTGGTCAGCCCCAATATTGATACAGACACATAGGTGTGTTTGGGTCTCAGCAGATGCCCAATACAGATCTAGTCTAACTGTATCATTCTACACTTAAACATTGCTTTTGTAACTTTGTAAAACAAAATATAACAAATGAACACAATGATAGATGTACTGAATTTTACCATTCAACACTGTCTGACTAGGGTATAAAAATTTTAAAAGGATATATAAATATCCAGTAGCAGCCCAAAGTTAGATTTATATTCTTCACAGAAGAAGTGTTGGGAGATGGGATTTTATATTAAAGGTCATTCCAAACATTTTGAGAATGCTAGACATCATTTCAGTTGTGTTTGTATCATGTTGTACTTTTTCTTCAGGTGCATATGCCGGACTGAGCACTAACATTTAACCAAATACACACAGACAGCAAAATCATGATTTTATTCACACCACATGCATATATGCACTTTCACTTAACATTGCTGCTCTCTCCTTGTTTGTCTCTCTTAGATACATCACTAAGCAGGCTAAATGTGTGGGTTGTAAGCTGGCAGTAGCATGACTGTTAAGTGATTTTTTTTTTTTGAGTTTAGTAAGCAGCTGTGGAAAGAGGCAAAAACTATGGAGTATTAATGGGCCAACATTAGCCTGTGAGGCAAAAATACTATTATTTACGACATTTACTGTGATACATTTTGAGAGATTTTAAAAATTTTCCTGGCAGGAAATGTTCTTTTTTTCTTCATTTCAGCCTGAGTTGGTGGCTGCTTCCTCCAACAATTTACCATCACCTGTTTTAGAGCCTGCCATCTTTAGGTTTTTGTCTTATGGTCAGACATAACTAAGACATTTTAAAAATCTTTTGCTGTACAAAGTTGCGATTGACAACCAATTTGCAGTCTTTAGGTTTTGGTTTTTGCCGTTCTAACACAAACTCCCATTTGTTACCCATCAGCAGAAAATGTGTGATTTGTCAAATTATCATTTGTCAAAAAGCATTTTTTGAGTTATTGAGTATTATTCTACAGTATCACAATCAAAGTAGATTTCTTCAAGACACTGTAGATGCATCTTGTGAATATACCTAAAATCCCCAGCCGTGCTTTTTGTTGATGTTTAATCGGTTGACAGAATCATGAATGTATTCAAGGTGACAATGTTAAAAGGAAATAGATGCTTGTAATTTGTAGCATGAAAGACGAGGTGCTCGAGCAGACAAATTTGTTTTCCTCCTGCTCCTCCTCTTCACTCTGCAGGCTGGAAGCATGCAGCCTGTCACTGGCACTGCAGTGAGCCCAAACATGATATGACCTAAATAAACGAGCATGAGTGAGGGATGAAGCAATATTGTTTCCTCTCACTGAGTCGTCTTGTTTTCAAACACTCTGCTGCAGGCTGCAACTTGTGCATGTGAAGGTCAAATGCATGCAAACACATTTTTTACACAGAGTGGTTACGTTTACATCACGACACCTGCAGAGCCATTTGACTCTTGTTACAAAGCAGGTGCTTGCACACATCTAAGTATCAGTTTTACACCTTTAGAGCCGTTTGCTATACCGCCATTTCCTTTACAGAGCATATGAAAAAAAGGGTGACAAAAGGTCACCACCTATTTCGAAGTTGTACTTAGTAGTTGTTAAATGCCTTAATATCAAGTTTAACTTTGTTTTGTGTCTTTTGTAGAAGTACTCAGGCTGGTTAAAGTGCAGAATTATGCTACTGCAAGTGGCAGGTTCATGCTCAGTCTACATTCACTCCTAGGCTCCTGTTTAGTTTGATGTTTTTATGTGTGTTGCTGTGGCCTGGTCAGGGATGAACGCTTGATTGTGTGCTGCCCGCAGACCTGGAACCTGGCACAGGCAGATAAGAGAGCCTCACCTCAAATATACTTTCTACCCGGAGCCATTACCGGCTCACATGACAGGTTTCATTATGCAAACAGACAGGTCAGTTCTGAGTATGTATGTGTGTTTGTCTGAAGTTAAGTAGGTGCATATGTGTGTGATCGCTATGAGCATGTGTGTGAGTGCAAGCTGCCATGTTGCTGCTCGTTCTGGTTCTTGTGTATGTGCGTGGACACTCGGTCAGTCCTTCTGGATTAAAGACCTTTTAATCCCGTCAGATCCTCATCAGGTCTGAAGTTGGTGGGTACGACTTGTTAGTGAAGGAGTATGCTCTGTGCTCATGTGTTAAAAGTCAGAATTGCATGGCTGAAAGACTCCCAGTCCCTACTACCAATGAGTTTCTACGTGAGATTTAAGCAAGGCTTTCGATGATGGATGCACCTCTCAGTTCTAGTTTGGATCACCAGCTTTTAATTGGGTCTCTGTGTTTTTGTACTTACTAATCTCCTCCCAGACCCAAGCAGACATTCATTCCCTGCACTTTAAAGTAGTGTTTTTAACCTGATTAATTGTGCTGTTTAAAAAAAAAAAAAAAAAAAGGAGCTATTTTCCTTCTGGGTTAATTGTTAATTGAATCTTTAAGGTATTTTGTTGCTCTGGATAGCAGTCCAATTGGTAATAATAATATTATGCTCTTCAAAGTAATTGCTGTTGTAATTGCATGTAGTCTAGCTAATAATCTGTCATAATACAAGAAATGAGCAAGTATGGTAGCTCAAAGTTGAACCAGAAAGCTATGAACACTGACCATATACTATAAACAACTTTCTATAATATATTTGGTGATACAATTCTCTTTTGTTGCTCGACAATATATTGTATAGGTTTAATCGTTTTAATCATTCTTCTGAATCTCTTACCTTTTCCCTTACCTTTTCCTCAGACTTTTGCATCATGCAAACTAAACCTTCAGCCATACCTGTTAGTGGCATGTATTCAAACTCACCAACACGTAACTATATTGTCTTGCTAAACTGTATAGGGAGAAACGATAACACTAAATATACTGTGTGACAATACTTTAGTGTATATAATTGTCAAGATGTTATATCCAATTAAGTGTGTGATTATTCCATGGCAGGTCATTGATTTTCTTTAAGCTTAATTCCCCATAGAATTTCAACAGTGCTAGTAGTTGACATTTGATTTATTTAAATGAAGATGTTGAAAGACTTCTATATTAAAAAGAAAAAAAATACTATTGGCTAGTCATTTATCTATAATTTTGTGTGAGCGGGTAAAACTTTATCTCAACAGGATCAGTGACTGCTCTCAGTGTCCTCTTTTTATTTGGGCCACTTTGACTCCCTACACTACAGAGACTCTTGCTTCCACTCTTTCGTTTGTCTTTGTGAGTCACAGAGACAAGAGTTTAATGTGTCATCCACTTATTTAGAGTTTCATATTTGAAATGACTAAACATGCTTGAACATGGCTCAGTTTCATTTGTTATCAAACACAGGAATGTGACTAACTACATGTGAATTGGTACATTTCCCAGACTTGAAAACTTGAAAAATGTCTTTAGCTGTTGCCATATTTTATATTTCTACCACTTTCCAGTTGCAGCTGATAGCCTAGTTTTTACCCTGGGATTAACAAAGTGTGTCTTATCATTCACAGGGAGCTCAGCGATGAATAAGCTACGGCAGAGCTTCCGCCGGAAGAAAGATGTCTACGTGCCTGAGTCAAGTCGGCCGCATCAGTGGCAGACCGACGAAGAGGCAGTCCGCAGCGGAAAATGCAGCTTTGCAGTCAAGGTGACTCTCACCACTCTTCCTTAGACATAATCACCACAAAATCATTGACAAAATCTCACACTTCACAAGCTCACACACATTGAGTACTGGGCTGAGAAACATTGTTGCTGCTTATTATTGATCACAAGTATTCAGAGCTTTTGTTTGGGTTGCAGCATTGTCTGCTGTCGCCATCCAAAGCTGTGATATATGTTTGACAGTTGACACGAGTAATCAGATGCACTTGAATCATTGCAGTTTTGAAGGTTGGTGAATGGTGGTGGTCACACAACTCGGTAGGATATACAAAATCTTTGCACATTCACAAATGAACAAGCTGGACGTGTTGTGCTGCATTGCTGTGTTGTGGCAATGAGACCTTCCACTTTTGCAAACAAGAAGCGCAACAGTATGCTTCCTCTCATCACATGGGTCCAGTTTGTCACCTCGCCCAAGTCAAGGGGGAAATGAAAACCTCAAGGTAGAGAAAAAACGTTTTCCTTTGGCGTGGGGCCAAGGATGTGAGTTGTGCATAAGCAAGTGTACAGCTTATGGTTTGTTGGCACATCCTGTTTTATTCAAGCAATAATGTAAAATTGAAAATCTGTTCAGTTTAGGGAGGTGGAAGTGTTGGTGGTGAAAAAGAAAAGGAAGGTACTAGAGGGATTTATGATTACTTTGAAGGTTGAGTTCTCAAGGTGGGCTGATGAAAACTTGAGTGGATGTGGTTTCTGGCAGATAAGTGATGTGGGATGTGCATGTGTGCTAATTCATGGTTTTAAGTCATTTCAATGTAGAGGATCATGAAGCTGTCTTCAACATTTTCTCAGGGTGCACACACACAGACAGACAGACACTCACCACCTCTGCCTAAAGGTTTAATTTGTTGATTAGCAGCTGTTTTGTTTTCTCTTAACTGTGCGTAGATGAACTTTTATTTCCATTGGGTTATTTACCACTTTTCTTCAACAAGGCAATGTGATTGATCCTTATCTCGAAAGAGATGCTTAGAGATCTGGGGGAAGAGATTTAATTTCTTTTCATAAAATGCTTGGCCTCCATAAAGCAACAAAGCAAATCCAGGCTGTGTAACTGTAACCACCCAGGAGGTATACCTTACCACATTGTGAATGCAGGTGATTGACTATTGTTGCAAGGTCTTGTTCTGAAAATCATCTGGTAAACTGTTTAAATAGCGAACTCAAGTCAATGACTTACAGCCACACACTTATTCACCAGCATTTTCCCCTCTGCATTGGCTTTCACTGTGCCAGTGCAACCTACCATGCTGCTGCTCTGTATCACTCCTCCCCCTGCTGTTCCCTGTCTCCCGCTCTAGGTGCCTTAGAGAAGCCCAGTTCTGTGTGGGTTGGAGTAGTTGCAGTGAAATAATCACCAAGTGTTGCACTACAGGGTAACAGAGGCCAGGAGAGGAGATGCAGAAGACAACAACAATAAAAAAAACTGTTTTAAAGTGCTGTGGAGGGAAATATAATGGGTTTGAGGTGGTAAATGTCTTAAGATTGGGAGAAATTTGCCTTCAGTGTTGTGGCATCCTGCTTCTTCCACTGCATAGTGCCTGTGAAAAGCACCAGATTTAAATTTTTCACGCCATATCTGGCAGCAATTGTACATTAATTTATGTGTGGATGTTATTTTAATGCAAAAATTACCTAGACAGACAACTATTCATGTTTCAAGGTGATTGTCAAAGGCATAAAAAATGAATTGTTACTTTTTTGTATGGATATGTAAGTCTGCCAAAGCTGGAAATGAATGTGAGGTTAGATTTAACTAATTATTTGTATTTTACTAACTAAAATGGATCAGAAGAAAATGTATTTATGTGTCCTTGGTAAGTTGAAACTGTGCAGACTTATTTGTATGGAAATGATTCTGTATGAGCTTGTTTTCTGTAGTTATTTTCACATTGGAAAGCAGGAGTTTGTAAGGCTGCTCACAGCAACGACTTTTTATTAAATCTATGGCCAATAGCCTGAATTAATTTCTGGATTGCATCCAGACACACAAACAAAGTAAACGCCACCTAACTGATATTGCTGTCGTTGCTGTTGTTTCAGCCACATATAACATAAAAAAGTTAGGACAGTGTGCACATATGCTCCCATCCAAACCATGTCTTTTTCAGAAAAGGCCTTGCATATTTCAGTAGGACAATCCTAAACCTCATACTGCATCTATGACAACAGCGTGGCATCGTAGTAGAAAAGTCCAGGTGCTGAACTGGCCCAGAAGACCCAGGACTGTGGAGCAGTTAGAATCTCATATCAAATCTCATAGCATTCCTCTCCCAAAACTCCAGCAACTGGTTTCCTCAGTTCCCAGATGTTTACTGTTGTTAAAAGAAGATGGAATGCTACACTGTGGTAAACATGGCCCTGTCCCAACTTTTTTGAGAGGTGTTGCTGCCATCAAAATTACCTCTCTGTTTGAGAATGTGGTCACATGATCTTCACCTGTGTAGTGTTGACAGTTTAGTTCCAATGTTGCTAGATTTAGTGTTTTTAAGAAAAAATATTTTCAATAAAAGGACCAGCTAGCAACTACGTGAGGTGAGTCACAGTGAATGTTTCTCCTGTGGCTGTGACTCCCCCACTCTATGTTCAGTGTGTGCAGGAAGCAGGAGCCAAAATCAAGCTTGAATAAGCTGAAATTACCAAATATTTTTCCTTGTTGTTTGTCCCTGTAAACTTCTTCTTCTTTAATGTTGTTAACTTTAAGCTAAATTTGACTATCTATTTAAATATCTAACTTTAATTTTATTTTCGCAAAACATAAACAGAGTTTAGTAATGTGAATTAATTCCAATGTATGGATTCACTCTAGGAATGATATCATATCAGTATGTGTATTTCACTTGAAACTAAGCCAGATTCATAATGTTGTTTACCACAATCACAATATTGTCCGCAAACATCACAATATGACATTTTTACCCATTCGTGCAGCTCTACTTTCTATGTTCTATTGTGAATAAAATATGGGTTTATGAGATTTGTAAATTTTGTTTTTCATGTTGATCTTACACAGTGCTACAACTATTTTGGATTTGGGCTTGCATTTACTGCACAGACCTGAGACAAGCATCAATCTTACTATGAATTTTTTTTTAAAAGACTTTGTGTGACCATGTCTTTCTTATCAGTGGTGGCCTTGAATGTTTACAAGCACATACAATAGTGTTTATTTTATGTTACCTCTGGTGAACTTTGACAGCTGTAGAATAAACCCCAGTGAAATAAATACAATATCTCATGGTTAGTGCATCCTCATTGTCGCAAATAGTGGCACAACATGTAATCCTACCCCACTGTAGTACAGATTAGTGTTTTCAAATTTCTGGAGTCGGCCTTTAGACAAAACTGGGCTTCAGAACCAAATTATTATACACATGTACAACATACTGTTCATTTCTATAAGCAGCTTTGGAATTGGAGTGCATCTTAAATGTGGTTGTTTCAACCATTAGATTGTTGCTGCCAGTTAGTTGTTAACAGGTTGGAGTAACATGCTCCAATGAAGCATCTGTTGTTATATTTTAAGCCTCTCCTGCATTTACTTGTCTCACCTAAGCCACGTCTCTTAGCTGATCTCCTGTTGGTGCCTTGCTGCTTTCATTGTCCTCAAACCTACAGCTGCCTCCTCATCTCACATCAGTATTGTCCTAATAAACATGTATTTCTGTGTGTTTACATGTACGCGTGTGTGTGTACACACATGTGTATTAGAATACACCAACAGTGTGACTCACAGCAGTGGCGTCACACTCTCAAAATAGCAAGGCCAGAGGGTGGGGGGTGACAGGCGTGGGTCAGCGTCAGTCTCTGTGCATGTATCTATAAGGAAAGGGTAAGGACTTCCTCTCCCGTTCTGTGTACACAATGGCTTCTGGGGCGGTCATGGTTGTTGCTCAAGTGACACACTCATGGCAGGGTGTGATGCTGCTTCAGGTCAAAAAAAGAGGCAGAGAGGTTCTTGCTGGAGGAGGCAGCGTTTCCTGTTCATTCTGTCACTTTCATTGAGTTGTTGAACTCATTTTTTGTTGGATTTCAACATAATTCCTGATAGGTTGAAGCATGTTTATTCCAGGAAATTGTACAGCAAACATATGGTGTAATATCATTTTCTGAAAATTCCAAAATTACAGAATCGGACAAATTTATTTTGGGTGCTGGTTGTAGCACTTACCTTTGGTCTTTTTCCTGAAGGTTAATGTTAATGTCTTTTTTAAAAGGGTAGTAATTTCTTCTAATATTGGTGAAGGCAGTTCATCTACAGTACTAAACCTACTTCACATTGACAAAGAAAAACTGCAGCAACTTTTGTAACAGAGCTGCAGCGATTATCCAAATAAATTGAAAGTTGATTTGATGCATCACTCTGCCATGCATGATTGTAAACTGAATTAAACTGTCTGTGGGCTTTGGACTGTTGGTTGAACAAAGACGTGAAGATGTTAATTTGATGTGTTGCCTGACATGCCAGGAGCTTTTTTGTGCTTTTTAATGTGTTTTAAATTCAATTAAATCCCTTAGCCATAAAGTCACACACTGACTGTGTTTACCTGTACTTAAGTAGCCAGGTTACTCAGAAAAAACAGGTTTCTCTGGAAATCTGGAAACAATTTTGCATCCACTGAAGAAACCTGGTTAATCTGCGTAATCTGATTTCTCCTTTACCTTGTGTTTATTTTGTGTAATGGTTTTCCTCTTACATCCAGCCACTCCTCTCTGCTGAAAGTGTTGAGTATCTGCAGCCTTTGTTATGCACACACACTTAAAAGGCCGATTAGAAACCTGGTTACATGTATACATGCCGCAGTAATTGGTGTTCTCGGAGAGAAATCTACCTGGGAAAATCAGGTTCCTTTAATCCCCTACCCTGATTAGGGGAACCAGCTTCCCCATTTACATGACAGTTAAGGTATCGGATTAGTCATGAAAGCTAATTGTAACCTGGTTACTTAAGTGCATGTAAACACTGTTGCATCTACTCAGTTGCCCAGTTCTGTTTCTCAGGATCTGTTTAGTCTTTTCTCCAAGGACAAAATTATCAAGTAGGGAGCAAATGAACTGCAACTGACCTTAAAATGGTAATTAGTAGTAAGACTCACTGGAGATGTTAGACTATCTGGACTCATTTAAATACTCAGTCTACTTCAAGAGTTTATTATTGTAGGTTTACTTAAACATTAGCAGCTTTAGTCATGTTCTTTCTCTCTCTCTCTGTGTCTCTACCTTGCAGTACCTGGGACATGTGGAAGTGGAGGAGTCCAGAGGGATGCACATCTGTGAGGATGCAGTGAAGCGACTCAAGACGGTAGGTTTCACCAGAAAACCTCTATTCTTCTTCCAGGAATGAGGCTGCTTAATAACACACATCCTACATCCCTCTTCTCTGTTCTCTCTCTTATCATTTCCTACAATAATTTCCTTCTCTATGATACCAACGTCCTCCTGACTTTTTTAAACATTTTTTTTCTGGCAGCCCTCCTTCTTCAGTCATTTTGCACTTTTGTTGTCCTCCATCATGGTTTATTCCTTCTTAGTTTTCTCTGTATATAAAGGGCTGAGTGTGGCTGTTTGTTACCATTTGTCAGCAAGGGTCTCCACCCAGTATGACCTTTGGACAACCTCAAAAGGTGTCAGGGTCTCTTCTCTCTTATTTGCTGTCTGAGCTGGAGCAGATAGGCTGTACTTCCTGATGCAGTAGATTCTTGCAGAGTTGCGCAAAAGGAACAAATTCCAGTTTGGAGAGTGAGGGCGGGGAAGGGGGCAAGCAAGTGGAGCAATTGCTCTTCCATGTTGTCAGTTGTTTGCCAAGGCCTCACCCAGTGTATAACCTCCTATCAGCAAATGAGATTGAGTCGTCAGTGCCAAACCTGAGTCGGCAGGTCTGTGCATGGGGCCTGTCCCTGTATGATTAGTCTGTTCAGGATAATCGGCGCGTCATGTCTAAAGACAGAATTTAAATTTCCTCTCAAGAAAAGGTTACAAAACTCATCCTAGAAGTGACTGCATTATGCTTTCAGTATGTATTTAAGATGAGTCAGACTAATTCAGACTTCACACCCTATTTTCCCTGTTATCAATACATACTCTTCATAAAACGGTGTGAAAGGCCTTTTAATAATATTGTGTTTTAAATTCAGTAAGCTGCTGAGTAACCACTGAGATCTGTCTGTTAGTGTGATTGAATTCATGCTTGAGAATTAAGTCATGCAAAACACATTTTCATACCAGTTAAAATAGAACGGTATAGTAAGTCAGAAGTAACATACAAATGAAAGCACACACACACAGTCTCACAGTTTTACAGAAGCAGCTTCCTTCACACATCAGCACATATGCTGGTGTGAAAAATAGTGCCACACACTCATCCACAAGTAACATTGTTTGTATACTTTACTTACATTTACTCACATTTACATATACACCTATAGACATATAATATACTACAGACTCTTATTTATTTGTTCACACAGATACACACACAGGATGAAGTGCACCAAGACTGTAAATTAACACTCACAAATATCCATACTCTTATAGTAAAGAAACACAACTTGAAGAAATACATAAAAGCTCAGTAAAGATCAACAGCAGCACATTTAAACTGGTGCTTGATGAGGTCACATGGCGTACAGAGAGCCTGAGGCTGTGCAGTCTTATTGAGTTACAGTCATTTTAACAAGGCGGACAAAATGGAGCCAACTCAAAAGGAGAGGCGGGTGCTTCTGCCTTCTGTCCTCCTGCAGGTCACAGCCATCTGACCATCCTCAACCTAGTAACATTTCTCTCTCTCCTCCACTGTTATTCTCCCTCACTTCCCAACCACCCACAGTTCTTATACGAAAGCTAGCATAGGCATGATTTTATTGATCTGCTTTTATAAGCATGGTGGATTCAGCCTGGCATCATCAAGTTTTTTTTGTACAAAAAAAACAAAACAAGTGATGAGTGCTCTAATGGCCATTCTTACATGACTGCTAACTGGCTTTCATCCATGTGTGTCCTGGCCTTGACGTAATATACCTATGTTCTTGAGAGGCGCGCCTTCCAGGAAATGCCACTGTTGGTGCTGTGTTCCAAGAAGATTTATTCCCCCTACACATGAGCTTTGTCTCCTTCCTTAGGTCTGCTCCCACATACCATAGACATGGGAGAAATCACATAAATAGGCTTTAGAAAAGCTTTACAAATACTAAAATGTTGATGTTGAATGCTTTTTTTATTTATAATACAAAATTACTAATATTCACAAACATGCATCAGAGACTGAGCAGTGAAGCAGCAAACAGAAGTGTTGCACTATTCCCCCTTAATTTCCATCACTCTTAAATTCACTTCATTTACCTTTGTCTTTACAATTTCCTTTACACTGTCTGTCTACAGCAGCTTAAAAGCCCAAACAGAAAAGTTATGACAGTTTATGGGAACCTTAGAGTGGGAAATGGCAGCAGGGCTGGCTTTACATTATATAGTTATCCATGCCAGATTCACATTGTCCAGATCAGAGCAAGGCCACCCTCCTTTAAATAGATCTACAATTAACGAGGCCCTTATAGATCCTTCCTGACTCTTTAATTAGCCAACTGTTGCCAGGGAACAAATACAGTCTTTAGCAATAGGGAAAATGTGAGTTAACAGTACTCATCAGTAAACTCTATATCCAGGACCTAATAACTAAACTGTCCAGGAAGCAGACCCACATGTAGGCTCTTAATGTCTAATTTGGACTGATGAGAGAATGCTGTTTGAGCTAATAGCAACCGTTAGACCAACACAACCTGGCAGCAAGTGAGAGAGAAAGGTAGAGAAACGCAGGGAGTGGATGCTTTTTGGTGGATAAGTTGGAAAAACATGAAAACATGGACATAAATCTGTTTGAGGTTTTCCTTGAGTGTGTCCTGTGCTAGAGGATGCATGCTGATGGGCTGCCAGTCAGTCGATGGGTGTTAGTGACAGCCGCATCTCTGAGCTAAGCATTGTATTCCCAGCAGCCTTTGGGGCAATAATGAGTTTTCTCACAGCCCTGCGACCTGTAACACAGAGGGGAGGATGGAGGTGGATGGGGGAGGAGGCTGCAATGCGGCACTCTCAACATCCAAGCCACCCTTTCACGTCACCGTGATGTCACTTCCTGCTGCTGTTGATGTCCAGGGTTGGAGGTGTGTTCTGTTATGCAGCAGTGGGAACCTTTTTGCTGTTACTCAGAGCTCATAGCGACTTTATTAGTTTCCTGGAGGAGATAAACAGAATTTCAACTGGACATCAACACCCAGTCGCAGTGACAATAAGATGGTAAACAGAATACATCATACAACACAGTGTTTTCAGTGAAGTGTCACATGGTGTTAAAATCTGCCTTACAGATGTTATCTGAGTAAAATTCTAAATGTGGAGAAAATACAAAATCATCTGCCCTGAATCTGAAAGGAACAATCTCAACTCTGGACCGATTTTAGCAGGGATGTCCCAATACAACTTTTTTGACTGAGTACGAGTACTTACATTTGAGTACTTGTTAATACCTAGTACTGATACAAGTATGGGTGCCGTTGGAGCATTTATTATTATAAAAACTGCAATTACTGGAAAAGTGCAATAACTTCAAACACTGTAATCAGATGTTGTTTGCTTTGTGACTATGATATAATGAAATGCACAACAGGAGACTATTGCTCACATCCTAAAATTATACACCTGCTATGGCTTGGCTGGTGTGTGAGCCCTAAAATTGTTTGGCTTGCAACATGATTCTCTCAACGTCATGTACCCTCGGCAAACAGGCTGATGACGGCTGGGAATGACACATCTTGGCTCCAACATATGAGGCAGCAGAATCAACACCGATGCAATAAACTGTAAGCTGTAAACAGGCTGCAGGTTAACTCTGGACATTTTCTCTCACTTCTCCAGTGTTTGGTGCAGTGGTGGTTGCTTCTCTCTCCCACTGCAGACATTAACAAACTTGTTTGTACTGTGTGTTATGGTAACTCTTACCTTAAAATGTATAGTTTTCCACTGGGTGCCGCTCTGAGGTGTGATTACGGATTTGCATTATCCATCAAGAGTGAGTAAAAGGAAAGCTTTGTGCGCCTGGCTTTTTGCCAACTTCTAGTTTTCAATATTCTCAGTGGATATTTGTGCTTTTTACCATGGGAAAGTAGGAAATGTTCTTAAATTAGTTCTAAATAAACAGAAATTGACCTTATATTTGCTATTTTTTGTTGTTAACAATATATTAATAACCACAATTAATTAGTTTGTATGTTTGACACACATTGTCTATCAGAAGAAAGAACTCTCACCTTC
This sequence comes from Helostoma temminkii, assembly GCA_900302695.1. Classification (NCBI taxonomy): domain Eukaryota; kingdom Metazoa; phylum Chordata; class Actinopteri; order Anabantiformes; family Helostomatidae; genus Helostoma; species Helostoma temminkii. The sequence goes on along the minus strand of OMLM01003162.1, from coordinate 41,361 downwards.
TGCTGATTGCAGCACAGCAGAGGAGATGTGCTAGGACAAGAAACCAGCACTGGGTGCCTTCAGTCAACCAGCTACAGACTTAAAGGGGGCCTTTAACGCATAGCTTAATTTTTTTTATCATCAGACCAGATAAAGGTATCCCTAGATTTTAGAATCTGGATGAATTTCAGTCTTAATTGTGGAATTGTGGAATTATGTTATATGTACAGTGTGAGCATGTACTTGTACAGACCGCTATGGTAGTTTGGAGAAAGCTTAAGAACAGACACACAATAATGCTTGCATCTTCCAGCCACCTGCGCCTCTGGATTATTCTTTTATCCTTTTCTGTCCTTTTTTTTCCAGCATTGAGGATACAAACTCTTGTTTGATTAAACTGCAAAAATCCAACAGAAAGAAGTTGCTGCTTCTGGCCGAGCAGTGGGGCTGAGCCTGCTTGTCGCATTATTTAATGAATGATTTAATTGCATTGTACACCGTGTGTCACAGCAATGTGCTCTATAGGCAAATATGCTCCTTCCTATAACTTCCCTGCGGGTTGGTGGTTTACCTGTTAGACTACCTGTCAGATAAAGTAACATCTCTACTGTGCAACATGAAGTATAGTACACTGTGTTTTGCAGTAGAGATTTCTGTTAATGTTTGTAACAAATGTTGTAAAGTGTGAGTTGCACAAATTAGGTCTGTGACAGATGTTACACAAGATGTGAATCGTTATTGCACATCCTGTGAATGTTACTTTAAGCCAGCAGCAATTAGAATGGCCAAAAGATGTTAAGTGTCACTGGTAAAGTTGTTTATTAAAAAGAAGCCAACTAAATATTTTTATCACTCAACACAGAAACCATGCTTGTTGGTGACAATTCAATTCAGTTTTCCACTTCAGTTGTCTCATTTTTGCCATGTTGGCTTGACCTTCATCTTTTAAAACTCAGCTCTCCTTTCTGCCCACAAATCTTTTCCCTTTTGTAGTTTCATTACAATTCTCACACTGAATACCTGAATACTGTATTACCTTTTTGTTGGTGTTATAAGTTTTTTTGTCTTTTTAAGCAGGTTTTTATTGCAGAGAAATGCCATCAAATCCCCCTTCCCCAACACTGCCCTCCCGTAGTTACAATAACCTTATAGAGATTTTCCCCTAACCATAGCTTACTAAAACTAGCTGTGCATGCTCTGCCATCATCTGCATGTCTGTGTGGTTCTCTCAAACACATGCACACACACTAACAATTGCTTAGCTCATTTCAAATGAATCCCCAGTGCTGGTTAACACGTTAAATCATGCATTAACACGGTGCTCGGAGTGCTGTCTCCACCATGGCTAAGTAACAGGAGCAGAGTGGCACTCCTTTTCACTGTTCTCACAGAGCGGGGGAAGAAGAAGGGAGGATTAAAACTAGACTGGGTCTGGTTGTGGTTTCTTTGTGTTTGTGGCGGCCTAAACTTGACCCCTATCTCTGGCTGACTGGGGAATAGTAACAGGCTTGACTCAGAGGTCAAACAGCTGTCTGTGGGAATCTGTTTCTGTCTGCTAAACAGCCATGGAAAGACCACGTCTTGGCCTAGAAATCAGAGGAGGATGAGTTAAATGGGATTTGGGATCATCCCCTTCACAGACTCATACCTGAACTTCTGCCATCTTTATCTCATCTGTCCAGGCAGCTTGGTATGCAGTTTTAACTGTGGGTCTGCTGTAGAGTTGTTGTTTAGTTCTATCACATAAAAAAAACTTGGGGTGCTATTTCCTTTGGTTTGGTGTTACAGCTGACTAGTAATATGGTTTCAGGCTTCCAGCGTGGTAGTACTAACATAAAGACAATAACAACCACTGTTTCACTCATCAAAACATCTGTCAGTATGAAATCATGTGGAGCTACCTGATTCATTGCGTCACTTATAACTCAACCTCCATTTCACCCCCCCCACCCAAAAAAAAAAAAAAAATCAATTCTCTTCCTGTGGGCTCCAGACAATTTTTTAGACTTCCTAGGTAACATTTTCATGCCTTGTTCCTCCCCCCATCTCCTCCATCCCTCTCACCCACCCTCCTCTTTTACCACATCC
>OMLM01003162.1:22025-39274 GCA_900302695.1 Helostoma temminkii | reverse complement strand
ACCACATCCACTTCCAGGACAGGAAATTCTTCAAAGGATTCTTTGCAAAAGTAAGTTATTGCTTCTGTGTGCTTTGAGTGTGTTTCTGTTTTATTATTAGCATTATTATTATTTTTCCTGCTCTCACATAACACTTCACCCTTTGATCACGTCTGAAGGCGGGGAGAAACACACATACACAAACTCATACACATGGGAGAAATTCGTCTGGAGAGACACAAACACAATGATGCATGTGTCTGTGAGCAGGTGGGGTGGTTTAGACTGGGGCGGGGCACTTTTTCTGTTGTCTGTCTGTGTGTGTGTTTTTTGTATTAACAGGCGTGTCTTCTTTTCCTTCAGCCCTTCTTCCATGAACCAAGAATGGAACAATGAACAGTTTGTGTGAATGGATATTTCCTTTTGTGCACACAAATATTTTATTGTTATTATTCTACTAACTAAAGGGGTCGCCACTGTTGATTGCATCAGGCACATCTGCTACTTCTTTCTTTTAATTAATTTTGGGTACTAGTGAATGACACAACACTCCAAAACAGTCTTCTGTCACTTATCTGATGCTTTCTCTTTATTTACAGGTGTGCTGTGTGTGTGTTTACTGTTTTTTATTAATAGGTACTAAGAATTGGTGCAGAAGGAAGTAATTTTATGGGATATGGAAAGACTGGATTACTTTCTTTACTTCATAACTAATTTTTAACTTCTTCCTGGCCTTGTGTGTGTTTGCAGACTGGGAAGAAGGCAGTGCGAGCTGTATTGTGGGTCTCGGCAGATGGTCTTCGAGTTGTAGACGACAAAACAAAGGTAAAAAAAGACGTACAGTCTTATGTCACAGGGCTTATGTGAAGGAACTGCCACAGGAAGTATACGTGGCTTTAGTGGCTTTAAAGGCGGAAGACGCTGAGCTGCTGTAGATGATAATGGTTGTGGAGTCACAGTTCTTACGGTCTAGTGACCTCCACAAGGACTTTCTTGAAAATATGTACTCAGTGCACCTGCAGGCAATGATAGGTATTAACTACAAGGTATCACATTAAAGGGTATGTTGACACCTGCTGGAAAGCATAGGTACTGCATCAAACTATGATTTTCTTCTTCCGCACTTTAGACGTGAGCTGACTTCATGGATTATCTGAAGTTTATAATATTTTTATTTTAATAATGATTATTATTATTTTGAGGTTTATCCTTTCTTCAGCAATGAACATAACATAACTATGTTTATATGTATTCCTTTATATGCCAGGCTTTGGATTCATCCTATTCATCAAATGCAATAGTTTAGTCTGTACAACAGTATACAAGAAACATTTCTGAAATTACAAGTGGATTTAGATTTTTACTGATTTATTGATAATAATTGTACCTAAGGATATGGTTTTTGTGCATTTTATGATTGTTAATATTTTTGAGTTGAGAAACATATAATATTCATAAATCATATTTGTTGGACAACCCAGCAAATATATTATATAATTTGGCATTTTTTATCTCAAATTGAAATAGTATGACTTTTTTACCCAATCTTGCAGCCCTACTAGGATTTTAATAGTATTTCTCTAATAATCTTGTCTATTATTTTTTTTGTTTTCTATAGCTTCTTTGTACTTTGGATTCAGGATTCCTTCTTGAGTGAGACATAATCTTTTCAGTGTTGCCATTTATCCTTTTTAGTGCACTGGCTGTGTTCGGATGCTAACTGGTGCCTCTAGAGCTGATAGTAGTTCACTTCATTTTTAATTTGAGCACCCTTGTATCCAGACATTCTCAATTAAGTCATTCGTCCCACATTTTGATTTGACTTGAGAGAGGCGATTAACCTTGGTCTTAGTTTTTAGGCTTGTGATAATGAGGTTATGTTTCTTGTTTGTTTGTTCTGTAGGACCTGATTCTGGACCAGACAATAGAGAAGGTGTCATTCTGCGCTCCGGACAGGAACTTTGAGAGGGCGTTTTCTTACATCTGCAGAGATGGCACCACACGACGCTGGATCTGCCACTGTTTTATGGCCGTCAAAGACTCAGTAAGACTCATTCTGCAGCATCCTCAATGATGCATAGTAGTCACAGATGAGGAAAATTATTATTGTGGAGTATTACTTATTCTACTTAAAACTTATAGACATCCTTATTGCCCTCACTACATTTTAACACCGTCAAAAAATATGGTCTTGTAGATATGATCTATAGTATTCACCATATCTCATGCCATTTAAAGTTTGTCTGTCTTATAAACTAGAGAAAAAAATCATCAGATTACTCACTTCATACTTATGAAGTAAAGTCAATAAATGTTCCCTGTTTTCAGCTTCTAATATGTGAGGAAAAACATCACACAGCATATGTAGTATATCCAAATAATCATAGTTTTTAGACTATTTATATAATGGAATTTTAAACAAGGCATTGAGAAAATAGAAAATGATTCTTAATTGCAACTCCTCTGTAAACCATATTGTCTCTTTTCAGGGAGAGCGACTCAGTCATGCGGTGGGTTGTGCATTTGCTGCCTGTTTGGAGCGAAAACAAAAACGGGAGAAGGAGTGCGGGGTCACGGCAACCTTTGCCAACAACGGAACCACTTTCACTCGTGAGGGCTCATTTCGTGTTACTACAGCAACAGAAGCAGCAGAGCGGGAGGAAGTCATGAGGCAGCTACAGGATGCTAAAAAAGGTCTGTTTGTTTTTGTTGTGTTCTTCTCTGACCTTGAAAAGGGTCAGTAAGTTGAACGTCCACACTAGTCTAGAAAGGATTTTCTAATTATATCCCCACTTCCAGCTAATGTTATTGCCATATTTGTGTGGCATATGTCTCATGGAAATGGAAGTCTCCATCTAACTGTAAGGGAGTAAATACACATAGTAAAACACATTTACAGTATGTGCCATACTGAAATAGTTTAAAATGAACACTGTTTTTAGAGTTTATTTGGACTTTCTTTACAGCTGAAGTATTATTGTCTGATTGCTGCTCCTCTCTAACAGCAGAGGTAGATGTGAAGGTTGCTGGGAACTCCAGTGTGACAAACTCCTCAGTACAACAGACTGTAGGCTCCCTGTCCCCCTCGTCCTCCCCACCATCTTCTATGTCAACCCTGGGACCTCAGGTGATACCTCGCAGACACGCACCAGCCGAGGCTCTTGCCAGGCAGGGCTCCTTCAGAGGCTTCCCAGCACTCAGTCAAAAGACATCTCCGTTCAAACGACAGCTGTCACTGCGCATGAACGAGCTGCCTTCCACCATGCAGCGCAAGTCTGACTTCCCCATCAAAAACACAGGTGAGTCTGGCATCGTGAGCAGCTGTCCATGTCTTCAGTTCAGTTTAAAAATCTTTAAACCTTTTGTAAAAGCATACACACCAAAGAGGAAATCAGAAAGTAAATCTGAATCAAAGAGCAAGAACCTCTCGTGTCAGTTTTGTAGTTAGTGACATTGATTGTGGTAGTGATATTAATTTCCCTGTGGTGTTCCCCATCCAGTCCCTGAGGTAGAAGGAGAGAGCGACAGCATCAGCTCATTATGCACTCAAATCACTACAGCATTCAGTGCACCGCAGGAGGACCCCTTCTCCTCAGCTCCAATGCCTAAGCCAGCTTCATCCCCACAGTCTCCAGTAGCACCAGGTAAAAACTCTTCATATAGCATTTAATATCTTATACTGCATGTTTAACTGAGAATCTGCAGCATAAGTAGCCTGTATGAGAATATAGAGGCTACTTACCTTTAAATCTGTGTTGTAGTGTGAGTTTTATAGAAACACTGTCATATGGTTGCTAACTAGGAAGTGGCTGTCACATTGCAGTAATTGGAAATGAAACACACAGAAACCACAGCTGTTTCATTTTGCTTTTTGTGGGTATTAAATTTGAGTTTATAGACTTAGTGCAAATATAATCAACTTACCATCCATTCTGCAATTGCCAACCAAACTGCTTCAGGGATATGAGGAAGCACACACTCATATACTGGTTACTCACTCCAGATGACTGAGGCAGGTTATCTGTGGCCAACATTTCTGAGCTTCAGTCTTGCCCACATAACAGCTGAATTTCCTGTTAATTCAGTTTGCGATACTATTCTGTTCTATAAGAATTGAATAGTATTGCAGGGACTCTGTTTATGTTGCTTGCGAGTTAAATGTGCTGTTAGAGGTTGTATGCCTGCTCAAAATTAGTTTTTAAGTCTGATTAATGCATGTTAAGACGGCTAATTAACTGCACGGTAACACTGTGCATGTCTGACTAAAGATTTGCCCGCGTCACCTGACACACAAGCCTGCTTGTACTAGCTTCTGTTTTATCATCTGCTGTAGTGAACGGCACCACTCCTGCCTTCTCTGTTGCTGCTGCTGCTGCTTCTTCTCCTAACCCCCCCATCATGCCACCCGCTCTTCCTGCCCGAGAAACTAACCCCTGGGCTAAGACTCCAGCAGGGGCCTCGATCTCGGCCTCAGCACAGCCAGGTAAGCAGCTCAGAAATGAGAAATATGTGATGGGGACGTTACAATGGGCTACCTTTCTAAGTGAGTGCAATGAATGTTCCTTTTATCACACTAGACAGCAAAGGGGCAGGCGCTTGCCAGTGTCCTGAAAACATTCATTATTTTAGCTTGCTTAGTTGGAGCTGCAGCAGTGGCTGTGACACAGAACTTATTTAGGAAATTAAAGTAAATTCTGTCTGGTCTGTCCGTCACAATTTGGATGTAAATTATTACTTTGTCCTTGTGTCTAGCTTCTGTCACACTGGAGCACATTTACACGTTACACATTTTTAGATTCAGTGTGACTTACATGACCAAAGGATTATTTCTGATATCCTTTGTGAGTATAGTGTTTAGAAATCAAGGCAATATGCTCCTCTTAACTCAGAAACGTGCCTGACAATCTGCACATTTCTAAGATCTCTTCATTGTCAGATTAATCCAGCAATGACTGTGCTCGCGTGTATAAATTGACAGCAAGAGCAACTTAACTTAACGTTTTCCAGTGAGGGTTATTAGGTTGTTATTAGCTACCTTTTTCAATTACAGACTTTACCAGTAATGCATTGTATTTATGTAGCTGTTGTTCTCCATGTTAAATGTTGTTTTTTTTTTTGTCACTCATTTATTTTTCCATTCGTCTCTACTTTTTCACAACAGGGAGTGACTGGTCATCCTCTACTCCAGTGGTTGTAGTCGCTCCAACAGCCTCCCCAGCCATGCCCTCTCACAGGCGCACACCATCAGAAGCAGACCGGTGGTTAGAAGAAGTTTCCAAGTCTGTCCGAGCCCCGCAGCCTAATCCAGTCATGGCAGCACCCACGGCTCCCACCCAACCCTTCCCTGTCCCTGTGCCAATACCTGTGGCGCCTGTTCCCTCTGTTCCACCAGTGGCTTTCATGCCCTCACTCCCCTCGGCTGTACCCATGTTGCCCCCTCGCCAGCCCACCTTCCATGCTCAGGCTCCAGCCTCCTACCCAATGACCAATGGGTTGCCCTTTCCTCAGCCCAGTGTGCCTGTGGTGGGTATCACCCCTTCACAGATGGTGGCTAATGTGTTTGGTTCAGCCACACAGCCCCAGTCATTCCCTCTCCCTGCCTCTACGACACCACAGCACGATGCCCAGGCTGGCTCCAACATCAGCCCATTCATTAAACCCCCACAGTCCACTGCTGTGAACCCAGCTCACCTCCACCCATCCAATGGTAGTGTGACCTTTAATGGGGCAGACAGCTGGGCCACTCCATCCTCCCCAGCCACACTGCCACCCCAACAGCAGACGGAAGATGCCTTTGAGGCCCAGTGGGCAGCCCTGGAGAGCCGGTCACGCCAGCGCACGACACCCTCCCCGACAAATCCCTTCTCTACTGAGCTCCACAAGACCTTTGAGATTCAGCTCTGAAGACTGTGTTTGAGAGGAGAAAGTACTGGATAATATTAAGTTGATTAAGCAGGTGGATAATTGACTACAGAAAGGAGGGGAATTTCCTCCTGCCTCTCTTCATCTCAGTTTCAACGGACAAGCTCATCAGGGTGGAAAAGAACTGGGAGACAGTTGAGAGCAACGGGGGAATCAACAGGGAGCAGAACTCTGCGCTGTGCTGAGGGGAGAAGAAAGAAAATAGGTTGCTGTTAACAAGGGTACAGCTCCCCAGGCATTTCATTAGCATTGTCTGTATTGTTTTATTCGTATTGTGGAGCGCAAGGTCATCATAACCCTGTGGAATATCTGTGCAAGCTCTGTACCACTCACCAAGTTGCGGTGGCTCCTGCCGCCCTGCCTTCCTTCGCTCAGTCCAGCTTCCAGCGCCCCCTGTTGACAAGACGAGACCTCCCTCACCTGGCAGAGGAACTGCAGCACTGAGGGAACACAGCTTCCAGAAGAGAAGTTGTCATTAATATTTCCCAATCAGAAGAATAGAGTGAGATAATGCCAAAATCTTTATTTTTATGCATTAAATATATTTTAAATAGCTTTGGAATTTAACAGAAGAGGTGTAAGTAATCTTGCCAAAGGCACAGACTACAGCTACAATGAGACGAGTTTATGTTCATATATACATGAAATGACAGTATATATTATACATAAAATATATATAAATATATATCTATAAAGAATCTACTGTACACACAGCTCACAGCAGTGCTAATTTTTAATGTGATGTAAAGAGATTTTGTGAAGGGACAGCTGCTTTACTTTGTGTGTGATTTTTTTTTTTTTTTTAATTGTTTTATTTTTTAAGAACAATGTCTTTATTGTTGTCTGTGGCATCCTTTAATTGGATGCAAAACATCTGTAAATAGGGTATCATTGCAGCAACAATCAATGTGGACCTAGCAATGGTGGCGGTGCCCAACTGGTTGCCTCTATTACCTGTGCTCAGTTTTTACTAGTTTAGTACACATCAGTACTTAACATGTTACTTCTTCTGTCTTCATTGTCATTCTTTTATGTGTGGTAAGGATTTTGTATTTTATTTAACACAATAGGATGTATCATCTCCTGTATTTTTTAACTAGTTGATTTCAAAATTTTGCACAAGCACTAAAATAGGTGATTTGACCTCATACGTGACCTTTATGAACATGGGTTAGTCAGTTGTGGTGCTGCAGTAAGCGAGACGCTGCATGCTAAAATGCCCTGACCTCCGTTAGCCTGCCGTGGATCTGACGTCAGCGGAAAACTACAGGGAGATAAAATGGTTTCATCTCTCATTGTCTGATTTCTCTCTGTCATGTTTTTATTTTTTTAAATCAAGCCTGTGAATATAATCTATTCTCTGATCTATTTTTCCATTTTGTAATTATTTCATTACTTTATTCCACTTCTATGGAGAAATACTGAAGCTGAAAGATTGAATAAATTGACGGTGGTAGAGGAAAATGCATCCTGTCCTTCGGTGAATGCTGTCAGATTTTGTGTGTGTAGTTACAGTCAAATTAGTTGTGGTCAAAGTTTGAGCTGAAATTATTTGCTGTGTACGTGTAGGTGGAATCGGCAACATCCCGAAGTGACATTTTGAGGCACTTGTTCATGACTATTTCTATTTTGCTTTCACTTCACTGCAATATAGAGGGAAATATTGTACTTCTTACACAATGAATTCATTTGACAGCATTAAGGGACTTTGTAGATGTAGACTCTTATTTCCAGATATCATCGGTTAATAAATGATTCTCGATTAAACCAGTTGACAGTACACAAAATCGTTAAAATTAGCTTGTCCATTTATCAACAGCAACATTAGTGATTTGCATATTAATGTGTAAGTAATGATGATCTACAAATGTGATTATATATTGTCCTGAACTGGGCAATTCTGCATGATAAGTACTCAAATTCTTGGTATTTTAATTATATTTGGTGATATAACCTGAGGACTTTTTCCACCACTGCACAGTAGCTAGTGTCATTAACAACTGTGCAGGTTCTGGTAATAATGATATAAATGAGATCAAGGTATTTAAAATACAATTATTTTAGATGCACAGATTTATTTATCAATAATAATCAATAAGTAGTTTTGTACTTTGAATACATTTTTAGGAAGAACCAAATTGTACTTCTACTTGTAATGGATTACTCTGCAGGCAAGTATTTTATTTGAATATCCAGTTTATATACTTCTGTTATATTTGAATAAACTTTAAAAGCATTAAAGGAATTTCGGAGGGAAAGGTAACAGGTGAGTAGACTGTTGTTTTTCTGTTGACAATGGTTTTTCCACCTCTTTGCATTTAGAAATAAACATCGCCAAAGCATGTAGCATGCAGAACGATTATGAAATCACTTTTCTAATTTCGCTAGTAGTATTTTGTGTGTGCACGAAGGAGTGAGTGAAGTTTGTTGTGGTGTTTGTGGTGATGTTGGTCCGTCCTCCCACCAGGCGGTGCAGGCTGCGGACGGCGACCAGGTGCAGGTCCTTATAAATTCAGGCCGGAAGACACGGATTATTTCAGCAAAGACAGGTGTACATGTGTGTGAGACTGGCGTTGTGTCGGTTGATCACGTAAAGGTAAGATTCAGAAAACACCTACTAGCTTAACACACTCGAGTCTTGCTCTGCTGTTATGCAGTCATGCATACACTTCAGTCTGAGGCTGCAGCTCCTCCGTGGTTTGGATGGGGGTTTATCTTTGGTTATGATGAGCTATAGCACTTGCAGCCTAACTGTTTAGATGGCTCAGGTGAGGCATCTTAGTTATGGGTTAGATTTCGTTAAGGGGAATGAACAACGAGTGGGAAACAACACAACACCGGGCTCCACAAGCAACAGAGTTAGCTTCAGCTAGCTAGTTAGCCGGCTAGCAATAGCCGTTAATGTCGGTTTAACTTTGCCTTATAGAGAAACCAACCTGCTAGGCAACAGAAACTAGTGATGGACAGCCTTTACTTAAGGGCACGCTTCGTTTGCAAGAAATGGGCAACGTCAACGTTGTCCGCTTGTTGTTATCGCCGCTGTTGTGATGCTAACTAACCGCTGGATAGCGATCAGTGTTAGCAGAAGTTGTACAAACTGCTAACTGGCTATTCATTTAAAGCTTTGAATGACAGACGCAAACGGTCGATGCCTTGTATGAACTCGCATGCACACACAGAGCCTCTGTATTAACTTTTTGTTTCCTTTTTTATTAAACCAACGCCACCTTATAAATGCCTTTACCGTTGATGAGACCAACATTAGCAACCTTAGCTAGCCTGCTAGCTAGTTAGGCGACCAGTGCTAATTTTAAACCACATTACTTTTCCATACAGGTGTCATCGAAAAACTTTTTAATATCCTCAGTTATGGTAGTCATTTTCTGCACCAAGATGTTTTTTAAATAGAGAGAGGTGTTTAAGAAAGCAGGTGGTGTGGTCTCAGAAAGTAAAAATTAAAGCTAAATTAAACTAAAGTACTAAAGTAACATTAATGGAATATACGTGGGTATGGTTTTCCACCTGTTTTTATAGCTAAATAAAAAAAAAAAAAAAAAAAAAAGTCCCAAGAGGAATGTTTCCTAAACATAGACCCATTAATTGTTTTCTGTAACATTGCGTCCAGCCACTATTTTCAGTCTGTCACTTCTGCTGTTTGCTAGTGTCACGGTGTGATTGTGTGTCTAGCATGAACATATACTTATAGAAGCTGTGTCTTAATAAACACAAACAGGTTTTAGAGGAATAGTCAAAACAAACCAGTGTCTCAGGACTTTTGTGTACAGCTCACTAGTGTACATTCCCATATACAGTCTGGGAAGGTTTCGTATTTCTTTTTAACATTTACAACACATACTGTTGTTACTGTTTTCATTTAATTCTATGAAGCATTGCTGGGTGACGTTATAGACGGGTTGACAAGGATAATGAAAACCAGCAGAAAATGTGCTAGTGCCATCAGAACAGCTTCAGTGCACCTTGGCATTGATTTAGTACCTGGAACTCCACAGGAGAGGTGGAAAACCATTCTTCCAAAAGATATTCCCTTATTTTATGTTTTGATGAAAGAACTCAGGTTATGGATTGTTATCAACGTTTTTTCCTTTTGACCTATTCTGTGGTTGGGGTTTGCCACAGCAGATCATTGTCCGCACCTTGGCATGGGTATTCACGCCAGATGCCCTTCCTGACGCATTATTGTCCAGTTTTCACCAGGCTTGAGAGTGCACTGGTTTGTTCAACTGCTGGACTGCTTCGGGGTTCAGTGTCTTGTTCAGGTACACTTAAACATATAGCCAATAATCATCAACATCATCAGTGAGCAAAGAAAACTGGGCTACAGACAGCTCATCACACTTGCAGCCCTCGGGCAAAGCATGTTTGTAGCAGAATTGCATGTAAAAAGGCAACCAGTTTAAGGGAATTGTGGTGCAATCAAGACGATATTTTTCCACTTCCTGCAGCTAAAGAATTAGTTTTCATACATAAGATGCTGTGCTGATTTTTCTTGCTTGACACACTTATACGTCAAGGATCTATGATTTTTATTTTTTGTTTTTGTTTCGGTACATTTGCAAATCTCACTGAAATTCTTGCACAAATCACACCCCCATATTTTGTAGTGTTTATCTAGTTCCTGTGCAAAATCGAACATGTCTCTGCATCCACTAAAATTTTTTAGCCTCTCACCAGAGCTGAAGCTTTTTCTATTTTGTCCAAATCCACAATATCTTAACATTCAACAAGATGTTTTGCAGCTGGATAATAGCAAACCTAGATTCAGTATTAATGTTACGATAATGTTGCGTTTCTTTTTTTATTTCAGATAGATGCAGTGCCTGTCCAGATCAGAGAAACGGGGCCACATTTGTATGTGATTCCACTGAAACAGCAAAGGTAAAGCATCATTTGCATTGTTTAAATTAAAAAAAAAAAAAAAAAAAAACCGTTTCAGACATTGAGATCTGGGTCAGTGATGGCAAAATGTGCTTGTTTTCTGGCTTCAGGTTTGCACTTTTCGGTCTGAATCACTAAAAGTCAACGATGTCTCATCGAGGCCATTTATCTGCTGTTATAACCACAGTACTGGGAGCAACCATAGGAGGTCTGCTCATATGGAGAGTTTACAGAACCAAAAGGAAGACGCTGCCTTCCATCCAGAGGGTGGCTGATCCTGTGGAGGCTCCACTCCCTGCACAAAAGGAGCTCACATCCGTGGAACATGAATACATCCAAACGCCACATATTGTAGAGAAGGAATTCAAGGCTGTGGAGTGTCAGACCACAAAACTGCTCCCTGTTGTACAGATCCCTTCTTATGAACAGCTGCTGGGAGTGAAACCAGTGTTGGTGAGCTCTGGAGAAGAGTGGCAGCAGCTGTGGTCACTGTTGCAGAAGGAGCTGTCAGTCTTCCCTGTGCTTGGGCTTGACTGTGAATGGGTAAAGACTAAATACGTAAGAAATACCTTTTGCATGTTTTAATATACAAAGTAGGAAAAATCCTAATTTGTACATCATCTTCGGCTTTGGGCATTTTCACACACAGTGAAGTCAATAACCTAAATGAAAAGTTTTCAGCAAAAACAAAGAAGTGATATTGAAGATCATGTTTTACCAGTGTTTCATGTGTTTATCCACTGTGACAGTTCCTGTTTAAGCTCATTAGAAGGGTGGACTTTTCCTTAAGCATTTTAAATGTGTCATGTTCTTACTGTATCTGATCAGGCTGCTGTTTCCTGTTGCAGGTGTCTGTGAAGGGTCGAGCCTCCGTGGTCTCCCTGTTACAGCTGGCCTCGTACTCTGGTCTGTGTGTCTTGGTGAAGCTGCTGGCGTTTCGGAACGGGCAGCAGCCATTACCAGCCAGCTTAGTGGAAGTCCTCCAAGACCCCCACATTTTGAAAGTTGGTGTTGGTTGCTATGAAGATGGGAAGCGTCTGATGCGTGACTACAGTCTGATGCTGACGCGCACTGTTGACCTGCGCTACCTTGCTTTGCGACAGAGGTGCGGTTTGGCTGTTGTTGCTTGCCTCACATTGTGAGAAGTTTATGCACAATGATTATTTTTAATTCTGTGTTGATTTTTAGACAAGCACAAGTGAATAATGGCCTCAGCCTGAAGTCGCTGGCAGCAGATCTGTTGAATGTGTCTCTTGATAAATCTCTGGAGCTGCGCTGCAGTGATTGGGAGGCAGATGAACTAACACTGGAGCAGGTGGTGATTTCATTTTTCAGACTTGCTTCCATAAAAACAAGGTTTATTTTTTATAAGAGGTATCCAGTCACAGAGCTTATATTTTTATATGAACAGCATAACAGCTAAAAATGACACAGTCAAAAAAATTAAAAAATTACCTGTACCTTAAGTTTGGACACTGACACCATGTTCTGTGTCGTACTGCAATGGCAAAGTATTCAGCTGAAATTGGCACATCTGTCTAGGCACTTGGATTGTATTGAGATAAAGACCTATCTGCTTTGTCAAACAAGAAAAAAAAACATGATTTAACCTAAAAAAAACATTGTCATCCGGACGACTGTTTCTACATTAAATAACATTGAGGAAGTAATTTGAATTTAAGAACTGTTTGAGAATATGAGCCTAAATCTGTGCTGTCTGCTCCTTCTAGATGACTTACGCTGCCAAGGATGCACAAGTTTCCATCGCTCTCTTTCTCCATCTCCTCGGCTTCAGCTCTGAAGCTGGACCCGCCTCTTCCAGCGGGACCTCCTACTCTGAGTTGGCTGCCTGCTGCCAGGGCCTGGTGGATGTGCCCTTCAGGGGCCGAGGAGATGGAGACGACAGAGCTGCTGATGGAGAGAGGAGGCGGAGGACGCGGAAACCGCCCCCTTATGAGAGCCCAGAGTCTGGAGATCAGCAAGTCCCAGACCCTCGAAAAAATAACAAGAGGAAACCGCTTGGTGTGGGCTATTCTGCAAGGTGAAAATACTTTACTCACTGTGATACATAAGTTTGCAGCATACAGGAAGCTCATTTTTTCTGCTACAATAGTTTTTAGAAAAGTATTTACAAAAGTTTTATAAATACATTTGTTACAGTTTAAACTTGAAAGTTGTGTTACTAACCAACTATTTCAAATCCAAATTCTACTTGGATGGAAAAAAATATATATATGTTTAGACTGAAGACTTTAAATATTTCCCTCTTATCATTACAGGAAGTCTCCTCTCTATGATAACTGCTTCCTCCACGCTCCAGACGGCCAGCCATTATGTACCTGCGACAAGAAGAAAGCCAAATGGTACCTAGACAAAGGAATAGGAGGTACACTAACTCCAGTGAGCTATAATTTCTCCGTACCTAAATCTAAAACGTCTGTTTTCTTCCTTTTCATCTCCTGTCTTTTCAGATGGGTCTTGTCTTTTCTGTTTTATAACTTTGTTCTATCCCTTTACTTCCTGCACTGCACTTCACTTGCTTCACTCAAACTGATTTCCACTTCAGTAGTTCCTCTCACAGAGGAACAGGATATGATCAGTGCATCAACACTGCAGTAAAAGTTGTATATTTTAGCTTTCAGTTCACTGTGAATTTTTTGTTTTTAACTGAGAAAATGAGATCGTTTTATGTTCAGGGCCAAATTAGCAGCTTAAGCACATCTAACGGTTGTTTCTTTACTTTGGCTAATTAACTTTGCTACACAGATATCTTGAGACATAATGTTACATTATCTGTTTCTGACCCAGTGCTCCAGAGTGAAGATCCTTTTGTAGTGAGGCTGCTGTTTGAGCCGTCAGGACGTCCAGACTCCCAGAAGGACTACTATCTCACGGCCAAAGAGAATCTCTGTGTAGTCTGTGGCAAAAAGGATTCCTACATCAGGTGTGCAGTGTTGTTCTTGATACTTGCTTTACCTGTTTAGAAAAAGCACTTTCTTTAGTAGACTAATGGCTATATCAACAGTTTTATTTTCTTCCACAGCAACAGTCCAAATGCAAAGAATCCCATCTTTTTTGCTGGCGATAAGACTTAAATGACCCTGGCAAAGTGATTATGAGTTGACTAATTATTCTTTCAAGACCACATTAGATAATGTATTTAATGTATAACAGTCAAAGGTCAATTAAGTCTTAGACCAGACTTCAGTGGCTCTGTAAAAACACTTGTATGTTGTCTAAAGGTGAGCATCATATTATGCAACGCTATGTAATTACATGTCAGGTCTGACTAACTTCTTTACTGTGTTCCCACAGGAAAAACATTGTGCCGCATGAGTACAGGCGGCATTTTCCCACAGAAATGAAGGACCACAACTCCCACGACATCCTGCTGCTCTGCACCAGCTGCCACGCTGCCTCCAATGTGCATGATGGCTTCCTGAAGCAGCAGCTGGCCGAAGAGTTCGCCGCCCCTCAGGGTTGCGAGGAGGGAGTTCGGCTGCTGGAGGATTCAGACAGGCGGCGCGTGCGTTCAGCGGCTCGGGCTCTGCTCACAGCTGGTGACGGTCTGCCGGAGCAGCGGCGAGAGGAGCTCCAGGTTCTGATCAAGGACTTCATCAACATGAATGAGGAGGAGGAGCTGACGCACGAAATGCTGCAGCAGGCTGCAGGTTTGGAGACGAGGTGAGTTTTTATTCAGGCCGATGCAGGTTTAAACTTGAACAAAACAGTTCTACTTTGTTGCAGTTAATTGGTCTTTCAAGAAAATGTTTCCTTGTCTGAACCAGACCAGTGAAAATACTGCTAAATGCCGCAGAGATGGAAATTGGAATGCATTTTTAAATAAATGGAGCAAGAACATTTATTTGGAAGTATAAAGAACCTTTCTAGCCCCGCTTTATGAATTACAACTACTGTGGTCCAGAGGGTCAGAAATGTCCCTCTCACTCTCTGAGTCCTGCAGGTTGTAAAGTCTAAAATCCAACCAATGTTACTGTCTGATTGTTCACTGAGTGACTTTACCATCAGGTGGGTCTGGGTGATGTTAAATGCTGATGGAAATATCCATAAACAGTCTAGCATGATTTCCACTACCTTCAATGTGCTTATATGCACTTCCCTTGATAATTCTATAGGCAAACTGCAAGATGTCTAAAAGGGGATCTATGTTGATATGTGCTTTCTCAATTAATTTCCCAAACTATTTCATAACCAATGAGGTTAATGCTACAGGTCTAGAATATTTTAGTCTTATGGTGGGGGAGCTTAGCAACAGGGATCATAGTCAATTGTTTCCATAATTTTGGGACCCTGAGGGATGGATTGAAAACAACCTTATGTTTGTAGTTTAACTCTGTGAATTTCACATCTCCTTTCCTTCCTGTGACCGTTCCTCTCTGTAAACGTGTACAATCGGCTAGGGATATGGTGCGCGCAATGGTTATCTGCCTAGTGGCAGAGGGGGAATGGTTTTGTATGCTTTGAGTCATAACAGCATTGTAGTGTCTTCTGAGCGTATTGTCTAAGGAGCAGTAGTTAAAGTCTACCTTAATAAAAAAAGGGGCCTCTAGGCACAGTGACTCGAGCCTCTGAACAGTTTGCAGGATGAGCAAACTCACACGTGGGGGAAACTAAAATTTGAAATGCCTGCAAGCGCTGCTGCTGCATACTGTCATGGACATTTTGCTTGTTTAAAACTGAATCTACAACAAAAGTAAATACTTCAACTGTGAAGCCACCATGTGCTGATGCCACTTGTTCTGTGACAAATTAGATATTTTTTCATGCTGTTCACTGTACATAATCTGTACTCTTCGTCTGACTGCTTTTCTCTACTCTGAAGGATTTTCAACGAGGCGTACGTGCCCCACGGCCTGAAGGTGGTGCAAGCTTACGCTGAGCACGGCCTCCGGGGCCTGATGGACCTGGAGCGTCGCTGGAGGCAGCACTTCCTCACCACCATGCAGCCTCGACACCTCCCTCCTCTCTGGTCAGTCGACCACAACCACGACAAGTTCCTCCGCAAATACGGAGAGGACCTGCCCATCAAACTCAACTGACCAGGTCAGGACACTTGATTTGTAGATCAGTGGTCGTGGTGCCGGATGGATTTGAAACTTCCAAAGCCACTTTGTCATTTTCATGAGCCAGATAGCTTTATAGTAAGTGGATGAATGCACTGATTTACCAGCCGGGACCAAAACCAGCAGGTAGCGGCTGTCAAGTTCCCACTCTGGTGTCAATGAGGCCACAGTGAGTGAGTGAGTGAGTACTTGATCTGTGATGGATGATGGACGTTATTTCACTCTGGTTTTGGCTGAGTACCAGTAAGATGCTGCTAGATTGATGTGGACTCTGAATAAACTTGAGCAGAGACTCCTGCTATGGAGAAGAAATCCAGCGCCAAGTCTGAAAAACACAAATTTCTCTGTGGTGGATGTCATGTAATTTCACATGGACACTCCTTTTTATAGTGAATTATGTATAATTATTTATGAAAAGAGTTAAGATAATGAAATTTAAGAACTAATTTTCAGAAAAAGCTGCAGCCTGCTCTTAATTTCTCCCTAAACTTAACTGACACCCCCACTCCTCCCAGCAGGTTAGCAGCTCCATTAGTCTGAGAATAAAAGAATAGCTTTGCATAGAGAGGGTCATTTTAAAATGACATTTAGTTATTTTGTGCTCCCTCTGCTTCTGTTTTTGGTCTATTGTCTGTTTTAAGTCAGTAGATGAAAGATGAGTTTCCCAAAAGAATCTTTCCCTTGTAAAAAAGGAAAAAAAAAAACTTGTTTTTCTGCAGGGAGAAATGATTTCAACCAGAGTAAAGTTGGCTTGTTTAGTTGATCATTTAAACTCCTGATGTTTGTGTCCTGCTGCTGATGCTCCTGACGGTTGGGACATCTCCATGGCTCATGTTTTAATGTGCCTCTTAATCCCCAAACCTGGCTGGAGACTTGTCAAAGCATAAGGACACAACCTCATTTCATTTTACAGCAGTTTCATTACGACGTCTTTTTACAGAATCCAAAACTGCACAGTGAAGAAAAGGTGCCAACACTGATACGATTTAAAAAATGCTTAACTCTAAACCCTCCTTTGCAAGGCAGGATTTCATATTTTCGATGTGATTAATTCATTTACAACATATGGAATTTAAATTACGAACACAGCTGCTTTTGTCTTTGTATTTTCTTGATGTCAGCTCTGAAGTGGTTTTCCTAAATTGTAAATGAATTAAAGAAAATAAAAGTCATGTTTGTATTAATCTTTTGTTTGTGAACATCTTTACAACGGCCCTCTGAAAAGACACAAACGCATCCACTTTTATTTCTTACAAAATCACAGTTTAATAAATAGTCTGTAAAAATGAGTACAAAAGTGGTTTTCTTAACATTTCATATATGAATCACTCATGACTTTCAGGTCAAAGGAGTCTTTAGTTGAATTTT
>OMLM01003162.1:5237-19690 GCA_900302695.1 Helostoma temminkii | reverse complement strand
TCACTCACTGCTTTTTTCAATGCAACTCATCTGAAAACACAATTGGCACAGATTATCAAAATAAATACCCTGAAAGCTTGGCACTATGCAAAAGAAACTTCACATTTTTGAAAGAAATCTTATAAAAAACTATTGAATAATCTCAGTCTACTCCACGTTTTCGTTATCCTCACTATTACTTATATACTATATGCTGATGAAGGTTACACCAGTGTCGTAAACCTCTGAATGACTTAACTACCACCGAAACAATATAGCTCCTATTCAAATAGATTTTTTTTCCACGAACATACATCAAAATGAAGTATCTAACATCTATCGGACTATAGATAGTGCTGTTGTCTCGGATGCATCTCTTTATAGTGCCTCTTAATTTTTTTCCTTCCTCCCTTCTTTTAAACAATCAGTTCATTAAAAGGAAAACCTGAAACCCAGAAAATCTTGTAGTTCTGGGAACAGATAAGAAGTCAAGTACCCTTCCTTTGTTGTATCCCACCTCAGACAGATGTTCTTTATCTGCATGAACATCTGTCAGAGCACATTACCTCAAAGGTGTCCCTCCAGGATGCTGGTGACAGCCTGGTCCAGTGAAGGGCCGGATGTGGCTCTGGTTGTGGCCGCAGAGGGGCCCTGTAGGCGCTGCAGCTCCAGGATGCTGTCGATGGCACTCTGCAGGTGTTCACTGAGCATGTTGTCCTCTTGGAGGGGTGGAGGCAGCGGGCTGAACTGCTCCGACCGAGGCGATGCATCCAGCCTGTAACATTTAAGTTTTGGGGCGCTGACATCTCTGGGCGGCAACTCGAAGCAAGCAGCTTGTGGCTCTGTTATAGCAAGAGGATTTGGGGCTTTTATTATGGAATCAGGTGCCGTCTGTGGGACTTCCTTTGCAGTGTTACCAGGCAGAATTCCATTGGAGATCTCATCATTCTGAGGATGCTGGGATGCTCCGTTGGATGCCTGTGAGTGGCGTTCATTCACAGCTCCACCGCCATTGGTCAGCTGCCCCGTGTGGTCCCTCTTAAGTCCCGGGTCACACGCTGAGTTGTGGACCACTTTACGGGAGCCGGACTCCTGCTTGATGGTGAGCCTGAGAGCCCCACGTGAGCTGGAACGGTACGTTTTCAGTCCCGGGGGTCGGTCGGACAATCTGGTCCAGGCTGGGGGAGAAGAAGGGCTACCAGAAGAGTGGGCACCATGGGGGGAAGACGCTGATGTAGCCAAGGCCATCATGAATGACTCTGGAGGAAAAGAAATAGTGAACATCATACATTTTGACCTTTTAAATAGACTCAGCTGTATTCAACCAAATTGCAGATTATCTGGGTATCATCTATCCATCCAAACCACTGGAGCCAACCCCAGCTGTCAGACAACATTCACACTCACATCCACACCTATGGGCAATTTAGAGTCACTATATAATCTGTCTATAAACTGCATGCTTTTGGACTGTGGGAGGAAGCCAGAGAAACCAACTCAGCGGAGGAGGAACATTCATACTCTACATAGAAAGGCACCCAGATGACTGGTGCATTTAAACTCAGGTCTTTCTAGCCATGAGGCGACGGTTGTGCACAAACCTCACTATTGTATAGTATTTAATAATGATGTAAATTATTCCAACTGAAATTTATCCAAAAAAATCAAATTTCTTATCACAACATTTCCTTTGTTTGTTGATGTTTTTTTATAATAATAGGTGTAACTTGTGTTTGTTACTATTTATATTGTTCATTGGAATTACTTTCTACATTTACCTTGTGTATTTTGTTGTTTTTGTACCAAACAACACTTATGCTACATATGTGATGCTTAATTAGAAGGTTAAGGTATAGTAAATTTGTATTTAGTGCTGAAGCCAATTTGTGGTAAATTTAGTGAGAATATTTAGAAGGTAAAGGTTTACATTTATGTATTTAAAGTTTATTAAGAATTTAGACCATTATATCCTGCTGTGCATGACCTTCTTCTTATTTATACGTATTTATATATTATAAAATGAGTCCGGTCCTGTTCTGTTGGGTTTTTGTTTATTTTAATTATGTTTGTGTACTATATTGGTGAGAATATGTAACATTTCTCCATGGACTATAGATCAAAAACACATTTGTAACAATGAGCATTAATGTTCACACTCTATGCAGGTAAAAGTAATAAATACATTCAAGCGTTTAATGTTGGAGAGCATCAGGTCTCACTTAAGATTTGTATAATCTGAGAATCTGTTCCATTTTTGGGTTGCTATTTATTCAGAAGTCGTTGGGTCCAGCTGCAGCCAAACCTGACATTTAATAGTCTTTACGAGCTTCCTTCCTCTTCCAACTTTTTAATTAACATAACAACCCTGCTTTAATTTGCTCTTAACCTCTCACATGTAATTTTTCATCATCACACTGAGTCTTTCTCAGCATGACCCCCGCTCCACATTTACACAGCTTAATTACACAGTCACACCTGGGAGCTGCTCTGGAGCAAATATGGAGGTTAAGTGCTGCGCTCTGAGGCACCGCTAAATTAGTTTGTCAGGGAAAAAGGCAGAGTGTCACTAATTCACTTTTCCCTGACCACATTTTCTGTCGCAGTTCTAGCATCTTTCTTGGCAAAACAGAATGAATCTCCATGTAATGGTCAGCATGATGGGGATAATGGGGATGATTGTTGTTTACTCGTGCTGGGGCACTCACCTGGATCTCTGCGGGCTCTCCGTTTGTCCTCCGCTAAAGTGTATCGCTCAGCCTGAAGGAAGAGACGCTCCAGCATCACCATCTCTGCTGACGGACTCTCCTGCTGCGGAAACAAATTCACAGGCTCACACATCTTGTTCTGTGAGTAAAATCTGTTATAGCTTTGCCTTTGTTTCCTCTCAAGTCTCAGTGCCCATTTATAATAATTCATTTATTTATGATTTATTAAATGTACCCGGTCTCACAGGTAGCTCTGTACTAAACAGACTGTACTGATGTCTTCCCCCGTTTAATGCTAAATTATGATTAAATAAAACATTTTCATATTTATATAAATAAATCAGTATAGAGGAACAGGAACACACAGAGCCTGTTCTGTCTGTTCTCTGAATTCACTCCACTGAAAGTTAATTAATGTGCCAACACAGTTTTGATTTTCGCAGTACTAGATAAACACATCACCCACAACAGAGAGCCGAACACTGTCTTACCTGGGTTTCTCTAACCAGTAGCTGCCTGTATTTGTTGACCATGTCCTTGGTGCGTTTTAGTAGGAAACCAGACACTGTGTCAAACTCCTGGTCCACTGTGAGAACAGAGACATCACCACACGTAGATTAGTGATAAATAAAATCATTACACAAAAACTTTGGAGGATTTGGAGTTGGAACAATTATTCGATTAATCAGCACCTACATAGATAACTGATAAATCCTGTTCGTACAATACCATTCATAAGGTTTGGATTATTTAGAAATTTCCTTGTTTTCCATGAAATCTGTTTCTACTGGAAGTGACGCCAAACCTTTTTATTAGTAATGTTTTCTAATCAGTTCTTCAGGAGTGTTTGTGCTTCCATGGACAAAAAATGTGGTAACAAATTTTCTAACTGTGTACTTTATGTGTGATTTTTTTTCCTCCTAATATCAGTGACTTCTGTTAGAAACATGCTGTTTCTCATGTTATCGTGTTATTTTTATTTCTGCTATATCATCCAGACTATAAAAGTTATCTGTGGCATATTTGTATTTTATAGTTTTCATTATACAATTTCATTGTACCTAATTAGTAATTAGTGTTTGTTCTTACTTTGCAAACTTTCAGTTTATTTACACAGAATCTGCACCACAAGTACATCTGGAAGCACATTCACTGACCTAAACCGAAGTCATCCTGAGTGGGCAGGTGACCGGCGCAGGTGTGGTACGGCAGCAGGCGTCTCAAAGCGTCCTTCAGAGAAGAAAAGGCCGGACCAGTGAACGGGCGCTGAACCGCTCCGTGGTCCAAACAAAGCTGCTGCTGGAACCTGATGAAAATGATGAAACTGTGACTGTGACTACTACTAGTACTGCTACTACCAGTCTTAGTATGTAGTGCTGTTACTGCTGGCCATATCAACAGTAGCAGAGACAATAATAGTAGTAGTTAGTTATTACTTTGATATAAAAAAAACATTAGTGAGGACTTTATCCATGTCTATAAAACCAACCATCTGTTGTTAAGTTCATTAACTGGTTGATTATTGCTGAGGAATCATATCCACTAACACATCAGATGCTGAGTAAGCCTTCAAGTAGTTAGAAACAAAGAACCATCTTTGGGTTGTAAACTATAAAATACTATTATTCAAACTGAAGGTTAGCTTTATGAGTTATTTCTGAGTATGAAGAAACAAAGTTGAACTTTTCACTTGATGCTGTCGTACAAATAATAATACGTAAGTAAAAATAACTATACCGCAAATCTAAAATTAGCTAGAAATTGCAAATAAAAAGTGAAGAAGTATAAAGTATTCCACACTAAACACAAATATCTATAGTAACTCATAATGCAAAACTGCAGTATTACAATGTTTATAATTATACCTTAAGATAATTATTATGGGTTCATTATGCTGTAGCTCAATAAGGTGGAACCAAATCAACAGCTTGAGATACTATTAGATACTTCAGTCATCAGGTGTGCATCATTAAACAAGATGAAAGTAGGATTTGTGTGTAAAACGTTATAGATACGGGAAATACTTACATACAGAGTACCTTTAAACTTACAAAAAGTACAATACAGTAGTGATTTACTTCCCACTAACACTATACCACCACTTGCAACTTTATTTTGTTTTTGTATCCATAAACAGTAGCCACAAAGAAGATAAACGCAGCACTGATTCTCTGCAGTCGATACTTAATATTTTTTAACTTAAATCCACTTAACATACAATCTGAGTCCGAGAGGTGCTATTTCATTCAAAGTTTGAGTGACTTTCAACCATACAGAAAGTGATTTGTGGCTCCTACCTGTGCCTGCGTATTGCTGGTGTAATCCTCTCCTCTCCATGCTGCTCCAGGGGACCTGCCAGCTGGAAGACGTAACCGTTTAGGAGAGACCAAAGAAAACAGAGACAGGGGTGCATTTCAGAGTCATTAATAATATGTGTGCTGCATTTAGAAAATGATCATTTCAAAGCTGCCATGTCCACTTCAAGACCAGTGCCAATACAGTACAATCCAGAGGAAAAAGTCTATTTGCATTACATAAATATATATATCCGTTATTCCCAGTGTAAACCTGAATTAAATTCAATATATGGTAATATTATGAGAGCTGATTATCAAGTAACTAAACAGTTAGTTGGTGAACAAAAAAACATGTTTTAAATTCATAATGATGATGTTTGTAAACATGGATAACAACGTAAAGTTTCAGTGAAACTGGCTTTAGGAATTGGTGTGCAGCAGTTTTCAGTATTTCTTTTACCTTTTATAGACCAAGGTCTATGAAGTCTATATAGGCCCAATTAATTAATGTGTTCAAATTTATGCACTGATAAAGAGTATTTTAATAAAAGGCACATCTGGTTTTCTCACCTTGGTGCCGGTGTGCTGGCTTATCTGGATGGGGGCACAATCTCTAGGTGCTGGGGGCCCATGAGCCTGGACAGTGTGGGCTGCAGGAGAGAGTGGATGGACATCGAGAGTAAACGTTTTACTCTCCACGGCCAAGGCAGCTGTTGGCTCTGAAAAAAGGTGTGATGATGGTGATACAGGAGGTGGTGGTAATGATGATGATAACAGTGATGATTAATGGTGAATGATGAGAAAAGTAATAACGGTTAAAATCAAATAGAAAATAACATCATGTTCAGTCATACTTTGACTAACCAGCAGTTAAACTTACTGTTTTGTGTGTGCTGTTGGACAGCGAACTCGTCTCCTCCTTTGGAGAGACTAGCAGACACAGCCGTGGGATCGGGCTGCTGCTGAGGCACCGAGACATGTATGGGGGAGGGGCTGCTGTGGACTGAAGTATGGACAGAGGACTGAGGCTGAGAAACGGAAGTCAGGACCTGGAGCTGGGAAACTGGAGTGTGGATTTGGGGCAGAGGCTGTGAGACAGATGACTGAATCTGCACCTGGTTCTGGGCAAATAAGGCCTGTGAAACCTGGAGCTGATGAGGGACCTGGTACTGAACCTGGGGTTCAATGTGGGACTGGGGAGCTATGGACTGTGAGACTGAAGCCTCAGGTCCAGGTAGAGTCATCTGGGGTCCAGCTGGAGGAGAAAAGGCTGCGGAGGCTGTCGCCACAGATTCCTGAATCTGAGGCGAGGAGCAGAGCAGTGGTGTGTCCTCGGGCTCTGAGTGAAGTGGAGACGCCTCAACACACGGGTCAGACATCAGTGCATCAGTGTCCTGACCAGAGACTGCATGAGTCTGAGGCTGAGTCTCAATCTCGTTGTCCACTGGGGAGGCGAGAGACTCCATCGGTACCACTGGCAGAGCTCCAACCAACAATTCAGATGTAATGGGAGAACTAAGCGCTTGCTGTGGCAGAAATCAGGAAGAGAGAACATTAACAAGTTATAACAGATCTTATAGCAGTCAAGTCAACTCAATATTTAGTAATAGTATACTCAATAGTATTATTGTACTGCAAAAGCACCAAACTTGATTTTTATTTACAGTATCATTATACAGTAGCGTTACAGTATATTGTGTTCAATCTGTATTTTGTTCCCTTTCACAGGGATAAAAGAAGAATTTTCTCTTGGTGAAATTTAAGTTGAAAACAAAATAGGCTTTGTGTTTGAAATTTTTTTTTAAAAGTTTTTATTAACAATCCCCACACTGCAATAGACCTCATTTAATTTTTAGATACTACAGTGCTGACCTCAGGCTGTGGTCTCACCTGCTGCAGGTGTTGCATAAAGGCCTGGTTCTGACTCATCGAATGGGTCACCTCCTGCACGACCTGCGTCATATCTGCTGGGGGCATCAGAAGTTTGGGCATCTCCACAGCTGGATCGGGGGCCAGAGGTGGTTCAGGAGGCGGCTGCAGGACTGCGACAACAGGAGGAGAGGGGGCCTGCAGACCTGCAGAGCTGGGCTGCACTGAGACGTGCTGGAGAACATGTCCATAGGGCTACACAACAAGAACCAGACATTAGAATGAGACCAAACTTCATTGTTTGTATTTGTTTTTGTGTTTCCAGAGAGACTGGATTTGTGTAAAAAAAAAAATGCAGTTAAGTATTTGATGATTTGACCAAACATGCTTTTCAACAGTTTCATACTATTTCTCAATAACAACACTAATTGAATATTTTTGCCCCTTGATGGATATGATGTGTAACCAGCACTGTGAGTTTTCATTAAAGATCACAAACTACTATAAAAGAGACTGGTCTGATGGCTCATTTACTTTCTAGAGTGTATTTCCACACTGAAGCATAAACTGCAGAAATCTGGCTGTGTTGAAATTCAGGCCACATCGCAATCAAGAGGTGTAAACACAGGTGTTTTCTATTATCTGACTTCATCAAGTTAGTTGTTTCAGTGTCTCAGAAATGCAATATGCTTGTTTGAACTCCTCAGTATATGTGCTATGGGTCAGCTACCTAATATTGTTGATTATTACTATTATATTATTATTATTACATATACTATTTGGTATTGCACCCACTGGTTTCCATTCATTCCTATGTAGACAGAAAGATGGTCAGTGGAAACTTGCTTTGGTTCATAATTAATCCGTCAAGTCATTAAGATTGTGTTGTAGCACAGTTTAAGAGTAGATTGACTTGAAAAGTGTGCCCCTTGTAAGTATTAGTTTATAATAATATTACAGACAAAAAATTGATGCAGACAAAACGCAAAAAAAGATTCAGGTGTCTGTTAATAGATTTTTGCTCCATCAGTGGAAACCAATGAACGCCTGGAGCAGAGAAGGAAATACATCTGAACTGCTAACACACAGCGTGGTGGAAAAACTGTTACGTGATGTAAAGCTGCTGATTTTTTAGTAAACAGAGTAAAAGGCACTTTAGTTATTATTAAAGTTAGTGTAAATCTGTTTCAAATATAAAAACAGCATGTTCTCCCCCAATACTTGAGAATAATATCTGAGTGACATAACATATACATGACATGATAGATTTGTCAATTTGGGAGATGACTTTTTAATATCATTCGTTGTGCTGGGACACTGATGGCAAAGCTGCAAGTCAATGAGTAGTTGATTCATGCAGTAATTTTTCTTATTTACTCGATTGAATTTCCAGAAAATGTACTATAGGATGTAAAAATGAAATATGCCATAATAGATCTTTTTCTGCACCCACTTCTCTCCATAGCTTCTTGTGGGAACCAAGGTGGCAGCTCACCTGTGGTAACTGGTGGAACGTCTCCTCTGAACTGGCCCTCTCCTCTTGAACAGCTCTCTCAGGCAGCAGCACCACAGATGCCTGCTGGAGGCTTAGTTGTCCTTCTGTCACTCCTGTCTGAGGAGCTGGGGCCTGGGTAGCAAAAGGCAGACCCTGAACCACTGAAGGACCGTTGACGATTGAGATGGAAGTGAGATCTGGGGGAAGCACCCCTGAACTGTTGATCAAAGTAATGTGGTTTCCAAGTGCAGGACTGTGGACCAGGGTGGCACGCTGCCCCTGCCCTCCTGGAGTATAGGTTCCAGCCAGCTGTGCTGGCATCTGGAAGACAGTAGGAGGTGCTGACTGTAGCTGCAAAGGTCCTGAAAGCACAGTGGCCTGGCGGAGTGCTAGCTGCCCTGTAGGGGTGGTGAAGACTGGGCTGAAGTTCAGCTGTCTTTGGGGCACAGTTAAGATCTGAGAGCCGTCTACGAGCTGCCCGGTAGAGGGAGTCACACTGTGGACCGTCGGTCCTTGGTGACTGGGAGTCAGCAGTGGTCGAGCTGCACTGACAGGCTGGGAGATTGTAACAGGGGACTGGCCTGGAAGAAGGAACTGATTTTGACCTTGAAAGAGTCCCTGAGGCTGGAGCACAAAGGAGCCGCCCTGGTTGACTAGCTGCAAGCTGACTGGTTTTGGGAGATGCTGGGTGGGATGCGGGGATAAAGCTGCAGGCTTTTGGCCCGGAGATTGTGACAGTAATATATTTGGCGATGCAGTCCCAGGGACGAATGTAAGACCTGTAGTGGGTTTCTGTCCAGAGGGCTTGGGGCTAATTTGAACCAGTCTGGGCTGAATGCTGATAGGGAGCTTGGGCTGAATGGGGAGAGGGGCCCTCTGCAGGACAATTCCTGGTGCTGCTGCTGTTGCTCTCAGGGTTGGTGTGATAAGAGGACGACTGGTCACACTGGGAACAGCCTTGTGGATGATCATACTGGAACCCTGGGCAGCACTTAGAGAGAAGGAGCTCTCTGGAGAAGCAGCAGGAAACACATTTCCAGGCAGGAGGCCCATCAGCTGAGGCGGGGCAGCAGGTTTTAGAGAAGGACAGCCAGGCCCAACAGCCAGGAGAGATGGCTGTGGAGGCTCCACTGCTGCCTGGGTGTCTCTGGGCAGGGCTGGGGCGACAGGTAAGGTCACAGATTTGGGTACGAATGGTATGGTGGGTGGAGAGAGAAGAGGGGCGGGTGAGTACAGAGACAGAGAGTCTCCTGGTTGGGTCACACCTGCCTCTAGAGCCATGGTCTGCTCTGTGATCTCAGCCTCCTGCAGGCTCTGCTGGAGGATATCACATGCCACCTGCGCCTCCTCCACCTCCTCCACTTCTCCTTTCTTCGGCTCACACGCAGCCTCCACAGGTGGACCCCTCTGCACCACCTGCGGGTCTTCTCCTCCCTCTGGCGATGACAGAAGGGCCTCCTCCAGGAAGGACAAATCCACACACCCAGGTGGAGGCGTGTCAGGGGAATCCCTGCCATCTCCCAGCAGAGAGACCGGGCTCTGGAGGAAGAAACAGTGGGCGATAGAAAGAAAAGTATAGACAGTATGAGAGAGGAGGCAGAGTGAGAAGGAAGGGATAACTGTGTGATTAGCAGGAGGTAACGGGAAGCTGTTCCAGGCACAGAAGGAGACAGAAACAACCATTCTCCTGGGGAAAATGCTGGTTGTTGTGACGCTACTGGCTGTGGAGCCAGACACTCACCGGGGCATCTGCGAAGAGGGAGGGCTCCCCAGAGGAGGAGTTAATGAGCAGGTCTTCAGTCTGCAGCTGGTGGGATAAAATCAGCTGATTTTAGGTTGAGCTCACGCAGTCATGGTGAGAAACACACGCAGTATTACATTACAATTTTCTTTTACACTGTCAACCTTCCTCCACACATCTCACAGTCACACAAAATATTTCCATCTCAAAATGATCCTTTACTCCACTGGTTGTTATTATTCGACTCCATCTTTATGTAAGACTCTTCTCTTACCTCATTGGTCCCATGAAGGAAGTCATTCAGGGCTTGGGGGTCACTGTGAAGGGAGGAGGTTAGAACCACAGTTAAAATCAGTTACATCTCTGTGACTATTTGGTGCAACCGCAAGACTCTGACATTAGTCTAAATTATGGTCATAACAAATCCTTTCAGTTTATTTTATTGCTCATTTTTGTTTTTCTGCAGGCTTATTTTTATTCCTGCCGTATACAAGTAAAAACTACATCATCTTACCACAAAACATCAAGTAGACAAGTCCCATCTTCATCCTCCATGTCAGCTGTGGGGAGGAAAAAGAAAAGTGCAATCACACGAAGATTTATAATCCTGTGGCAGAATGACGAGGTTCAATCGGCAAGGGAAGACCATCTCATTACACACATTTTAATCATTATTACAGCCGCAGCTCATGACTAGTTGAGCTGTTATTATAGATTTGTGTTTTAATCATTTCAACTGCAAAACTAAAGTCCCTATTTATTAAGAAAAATCTAAATAAATATAGGGATTCTTATCCTAGTCTCACTGAGAAACCTCTCATCCGTCATGAGTTGGCTGCACTGTTTTCTCTCACACCGTTGTTTGTTCAGACAGCTGCTGCACCAAACTAACAAGGACAAAAATAATCATCACTCTGGTTGTCAGAGACATCCACCAACTGTCTGCTGCTTTCTTCCTGGTGCAAAGTTTATAACAGTGTTGTTCCACAGTAAACTTCTGCTGCTCCATATTGTGAATGACATCTCTGAATTACATCAGTATGATTTGCAGGAACATAACCATCATTTAAGAGGAACCCAAAGACCTTTACATTTGGCTTAGCATCTACCTATATAGCACTTTATTTGGGCTTTGCCATTTTTGTCTAATAAGATATAAAGAAAATAAGTGATCTCTGTGATATACATAATATATATTTTATATAATAGAATTGTTGGGGCTGTAACATTTCAGGCAGTGAAATGCAGATCAATGTCCAGAATCCAAGCTGATATCTTTAATATCTTTAAATATATACATTTTATTTAATGATAATAAATTTAAAAAAATATTTAACGTACACTGACGGAACAGAAAAACACTAAACTGTGGCATGTAAGAGATTGTGAGCAGAATTAAATGACTTCTCTGTTGGGAAGCTGCTTCAGTATTGGCTGCTATAGACCTTAAATGTTTTGGACTGTGACCCTAAATGACCCCAGGTTTTGATCAGTTCACCCAATTGATTTTTTTATTGTTGTGAAAATATGCACACTCAAAAAAAAAAAAAAAGAAATGAAAAAATGAGAAAAATCTGTAAGAAAACTAAATGATTTCGGGTAACAATAAAATGTTTGAGCAGGTTTGGATCATATTGCTACTGCATTATAGAAATACTGAACAACCGGACCCCTCATGAGTCTCATTCGTGTGTCCAGATGGAGACAGACCACAAAATGAACCTACTTCATAAGTGAGAGGCCCCATACAGAGCGGTAGAGCTGAGTTCTGGTGGTGGCCTCATGGGAAACAGTGGCCGGGCTTCGGTGTCTGGAGGCTGTGGGATGCCAGGCCGAGGCGGCGGGACGGAGACGGATCCTCCCTCTGCTGGGGCATCGCTGCGCCCTCACGGTGCGGGAAACCGGTGTGGAGGCTGGATGTGAGGGGGGGCACAGACACACCAGCACATGCTGTCAGGTCACTTGAGGTTACCATCGGCCAAAACACATTCCCATCTCAGCGGTGAGACATAAGATCAATATGTGATTCATCAGTTTCTCCTGAGCTGTGGGTCATGCTGGTATGACTCTGTTGCAGACATCTGCGGGGACTGTACTACACCTTTACCAATAATAGCATGTTTTTTTTTTTGACTGTGTTGCTTATGCCCGAGGCTGATGAGGAAAATGGAAGCTATTGTTGTAGCTATCACAGACACGACAGGCCGATCTGAACGCCTCAGCTGTAAATAGACGGCTCCCCCTGCGCCTTGGATGTGACTTGTTCTCTCCTCATGGCTGCAAAAAAACAGAAGCAATGTGGAAAAGCTCTGCGCACTGCGACCCAATTATAACATTACTCATTTGCGCTCTATTTCCAGGGGAGGTCCCTTAAAAAAACAAGACAAACCTCCATCTCTGATCCCGCTGACATATTTTTTGTTTACAACGCGACAACCGCATTAACACCCTCAAGGTACCGCATCGCCCAATGAAATCCAGGCAAACGACCCTCATCTAAACCTGCAGTGGCAAGTGCATACTGTTCTCTTGCAATAACAGGACCAGGATACAGTGATGCATTTATAGGTTACGTAAAGTGAACGTGTGTTCATGTGAAATTAATATCCCAAACGATGCAGGACGCAGAGCCGCTGGCTGCACCTTGTGCTAATTTTCTGATTTCTTTCCCCTTTTTTTTTTCTTGTAATATTTTTTTCATGTGTGGGACCACGACAGCTGGCGCCTGCTGTAAATCATATCGCGGTAACAAAAGATGCCTTGTGTTAAATATCATTTCCGCACAGCCAGCCCCGAGCGATTCTCTCATCGTTGTGCCATTAGAGTAATTTCGCAATTCAAAAAAACAACCAAGAGGAAAAAAACTCACCCCTTCTTTGTGGTTTATTGTCCTGTCAAGCGGGCCTCTGCGCCATCGATTCTCACTCAGTGGTCTTTTCAGATGCTAAAAGGAGGAGGGGGGTGGTGGATGGGGTAGGGTGGAATGAAGGTGGGGAGCAGAGGAGGGATGTGGAGGGGGGTTACCGGGGTGGGTGTGAGAAACAGACTGGGAGAGCCGATCACAACACAAAAGGTGGAATAAAAATACAACTCAAGAGACGAGGATCCAGCTTCGGCAGCGCGACTGCAGAAGAGGAGACTGGCCGTCTCCTGCGCTCCGCCAGGCTCCAGACGCGTAAATATCCCCGCGCTACAGCGTAAAGCTCCTTTATCCCGATTACCGTTTCATCTCCAGTGTATTGATTTCCATGTTCTTATTTACTCAGATGCAGAAAACTGTAAAGACCTTTCCCAGTGAAAAATCAATACACGCGCATTTGCCACTGTGCCAAAATGGAGAAATCACAGTGTGCAACTAAAGCAAACTGTCATCGTTAGTAGAAGTTTTTAATATCATTAGAAATGGGGAATAAAAAAAAAGACTAAAGAGGGAATTAAAAAGGCAATAAGAGAAAAACAGGACCGAAAACAATAAAGGGAAGAATTTAAATTTCTCATAAAAACATCTACAAAAGACATTCACAACCCTGGTCGCACTTCAGTCCCTTTAACTGTTGTTCAACTGAGTGAAGGGAGGAAAAATAAACCAGTAATTCCAGATTCACTTATGTCTCAGTACTGGGCAAAAAAATCCACACAAATGAACATAGTAACACTTGTCCAGTGAGCAAAGCATGAAAGAAAAAGACAGGAAAGAAGAAAGAGAAAGAAAGATTATGACAAGAAATAGAAAAAAGATTAATAAAAACAAATGGGAAAGGGACAAATGTTTGTCAGTGTACTGGGGAAAAAATATAAGGAGGAAATTACTACACTCTAAACAAACCGACATCTTTGGCTGCACATTTCTGCAGTCAACAGTGGGGAGGCAACTGAGAGTAAATACTGGACAAATCAAAGGAGAAATGATAGAAAATGATTAACAAGAGAGAAACAAATGGAAACATTTTTGAAATGAAACCATCTTTTAAAATGACACTTGCACTGGAAACAACACAGAAAAGAAGCCACATAAGACAACATAGGAATACAGCAGATGGAAGGAGGATAACTTCATTTATATGTTTCCAATAATGCCCATTTTGAAAATAATAATTGTTCTTTCCCCAGTCTTAAAAAAATAAAACCAACCAAGACGTTGTTGTTGTTAATCAAGGTAAACTATCATTGTTGAGTAAAAAAAAAAAAAAAAAAAAAGAGACCGGACAGATAAGAAACCAATGGAAAGTATATTTTCATCTCTAAAACTGTCTGTTGTGAAATGAAATATGAGGCAACAACTAAACAGAGAAAAATGAGAAATAATGTATAGAAGAAAAGGTTAACACAGACGTTAAACAGGGAGAAAAAACAATGGAATCAGTGGA
>OMLM01003160.1:16409-28282 GCA_900302695.1 Helostoma temminkii | reverse complement strand
ATTCTCAATTCAAGATTCAAGATTCAAAACACTTTAATAATCCCTAAGGGGAAATTGTTTGCCTGTGACAGCTGATCACATGAAAAGCAAAGATCCAGGAAATGATCAGCACAAAACACAATAAGCATAACAAAGATAACACATACACGAACTTGGAGACTACTGATGCAATAAAACAGTCCTGACATAAATAATAATTATGATGAAGTGAAACAATGTTAACGTTAATGTGTCAGTCCCCCACCCTTTTGCAGTAGGTGGATGAGTTCTAATGCGAACATATGGTCAGCTTATTAAAATTGCAGCTTCAAGGAAAATCACATTTTTTATTTAAAATTGAAAATAATGTTGGTGGACAATGTGCTGAAGTCCAGAATTTCAGTAAATGTACTTAGTATTTCAATCTCAGTTGCATATTATGTTTGCATTGTTGTATCTAGTAGGACCAGTGCAACAAAATAGAAAGCTAGGTGCTAATTTTAGTTAGACTATAATCAATTATTATTATTGTCTTATTTTTGTTTGCGCTTTGAGTCATGAACAACATGAAAAATATGAGATAATTCATACTGTGTTTGTTCAGTTAATTTAAGCAGTAAGGAAATATGCAGACTTCTCTGAAGTATCATAAATTTTAAGCCACTGCTGACTGCTCTGCTCATGGTCCACAAAACTGACATATTGAAATGTACTCATTCAGTGAGTCTTCCTGGCAGTTAGGATTTTCAGTTTTGCAAACCTGTTGCAGGAAATAACTAATGTCCCTGCTCGCTGGAGGGCTGGAGTCCTTGCTCATCCCTCACACTCAACATCAGATAACACTTCTGACTGTCTTAGATTTTCCCATAACTATCTGAAGCACTTTTGAAGCCAAATAATTTCAGGATTTATTGGCGATATGAAAGTTAGACATCTTCAAATGTCACCAGAGAAACACTGGATTAAGTGGCACCAGAAGATTCTCATGCCTCCTAACAGAGACCTCAAATTTATCCACGTCTTTAGCACTAGATCTTTTGGTTAGATGTTTTGGGTGTGTGATGCTGGTTTATACACTAAAAGAACCTGTTGACCCTGTTAATATTATCCCGATAATGTAATAATGTGACACTTTTTAAGTAATTTTGTACATGTCAATATTGAATAAGAATAGCTAGTAATACTAACTACCCTTACAAAAAAGTAGTATACTTAAAGGTAATTTTAGTGAAGTATACTTAAATATACATCAATGTACTTCTAGTATACTTACTAGTATACTATTTTATGCATCTGGTATATGATTTTATGCATCTTGTGTATCTAGTTTCTGGTCTGTGTCAATGTGTGTGACCCCTACAGCCTAATAAACTTGGTGTGCCTAATGTCGCTCTCTTCATTCACCGTTTATCTTGTTTAACCACTGCTTTCACACTGAGATAGTTTCTTTTGGTGTCGGGACTGTCAGGAATTTAGCTGCACAGCTAATTCAGGGGCAGTCTAGGACTGTCCACTGTCCATGTTGTCTAAACTAATAAAAAGTGCAAG
Organism: Helostoma temminkii; assembly: GCA_900302695.1. Classification (NCBI taxonomy): domain Eukaryota; kingdom Metazoa; phylum Chordata; class Actinopteri; order Anabantiformes; family Helostomatidae; genus Helostoma; species Helostoma temminkii. Next base: position 26,755 of record OMLM01003160.1, on the reverse strand, counting down.
TTCATGAAAAGTAAAAATACATTTTAGTTATTTCTTTACTGCAAAACTATATTTATTGATTTATATTAATGCCTGACCGTGTTAAATTTCACAACAGTCCACCCAATGCTGTCCCTAGAGCCAAGGTATATAAATGCAATTAGGTTTGGAGAGATTTCTTGTCAAAAAACCAAATGGCCATGGAAAAATCTGTATTTTTTTAACTGTTCATAGATTAAACAATTAATTGAACAGTAACAAAGTAATCAATAATGAAAATATTTGTTAGTTGCAGCCTTAATAGCAATTCTTCATCAGAGCAGAGCCTTGCAAAATGTCTCTCATCTCTACTTTGCTTTGCTTAAAAAACTAAACAGACTGGTGTGTGGTAAATGATAAAGCTAGTCCATCTAGACTCTCTTTCTATCACGCATTGTTTTTCATTCTTTTTCATTTCTGTCCCATTGTTCATTTCTTGCCCGTCCTCTGTGAGCAGACCTAATTTGTCAGTGAGCAGCTCACTCTGTTAAGGATGCGTATCGTTAGCCAGGGACGACAAGGCCTTGTTTCACAGCTGAATAAGCCTCTCAGCATGGGATCTAACCCTTGATTAAAAAATAAAAAGAAAACACCCTGTGGAAATCTAACAAATGATGAATCGCTGCTCAGACAGAGTTAATAGCATTTGAGGTGAAGCGGTTCCAAGACACCCATGAGGGACAGCATAAATGAGTTGGATGGCCAGTGAAAAAACACCTAAACACACGCATTCATGCACATTTACTTAATGAATGCATCCGTGCACAGCCACTCATTATTACAATACACTAACATGGTTTGGGTATGCAATAAATGTAAAGCTTATAGACACTTTTCCATTTGCCCTAGTAGGAATTGTATTGTAATATGTTTCAGGCCTATTGTTGATGCAAATGCTTCAAGATGATTTGGATTCTGCTTTCTTGGAAAACATTTCACACATTCCCGCTGGAATGAGGGATGTAAAAGCTTAAATCTCCAAATTTTCTTAAATCTTCTCCATGTTTTCAGCTTGGCTCAGTTGCAAGTGACAAGTGCCCACTTTCAAGTGCAGGCTTTTTCTCCTGCTTTTATGCATGCAGTCTAATGTTTTTTAAGTTTCCCTTTGATTGAGGGGAACATTCAACATCATGTGCATCATTAACTTTGGACAAGACATCAAATCCCCATAATATCGCTGCTATTTACTGTCTGCCAGTCTGCTGTCCAGCCATGTTTTCCCAAGGGGGGATAAATAAATACGTCATTATTCATTATGTTACTACTTCAGGTCTAAAGATCCTAAGAAACACATACACAAGGTGGTTGTGTGTCCATATTAAATTAGATTAGATTAGATTAGATTAGATTAGATTAGATTAGATTAGATTAGATTAGATATTACCATTAGTTTCATGAAAAGCTTATATAATATACTGGCATTCATCCCATCAATTCAGTACAATAACTTAAGTAATTACTGGTGTACTTCAGGAAACAAATTAAGCTGTAACACAGTAACGTACCAGAAATAATAAGACCAATGCTCAAACCCTTCAGCCAACGCTTGTGTGCTGTGTATGTGCATTTGGTGCAACAAAAACAATGATGTTTTCTAATTACAATGCCAAAAACTTCTTCTCTCTGAATTTTCCAGTTTCCTCAAAAAAAAGCTTCATCTTCTTGCAAATAAGAAAACAGTTTTGTGTGGTATTATTTTTTCCGACATGTTACCACGTTTTGGTGGAAGGTGTACACCTCTAAGTGGTTTTATTGCACCCACCCAGCCCTGCGACTTGCTCCACTTGTCTGTATAATAGAGGTGTCACCCCAACGAAAGCATAAAGCTAAAGATTATCATGGTGTATTGCTCCAATACATTTTTCTTAATCTGCAAGTGACTGTTAGCATTTAGCTGAAATAATCTGATGCACATGCACCAGCTCAAGTACATGCGCACAGACACATATGGAGGTTGACACATATGTAAACATATTGCATAAGCAAACTGTCAAATTATTGTATTTATTTGCAGGGAAGCAAACATAATGCTGCAATATGACCCACTACTGTCAGAGAGAGACACCATATGTTTACTGTACTTGTCATTCTGATCACAAAACCAGAAGGTAAAGTGTGTTTGTGTTCGTGTGACAAAGAGTGCAGAGAGAGAGAGTAAGAGAAAGAGAGGCTGGTCCAATCATACTGAGTCGGTTTGCATCTGTAGCTTTTATTTTGGGGATGCTGTTTTGTTCCTCACAGTGATCTTCTCTCTCCTCAACCCTCTGACTTAACGGTAGCTTGACACTGTGAATAAAGGCTGTAGTGTTTTTCACCCATTGCACCTGCCAGCAGAAATGTTCTCTATTTTATCAACAATTCATTCAGAAACATATATCCACCACCTCCTTCATGTATTATCCATCTCTGTCTCTTGCCAGTGTATGAGGGAGTGACAGGAAGGAACTTGATTCAGAAGGCAGGGTCCCAGGGCCGTCCCAGAAGAAGCACTCATTAGTTAAACAAAGCTGTCAACAAAAGGGGGTCAGCCCTGTAGAGATATTAAAATTCTGATGTGCAGAAGTGAGAATGTTTAAAAGTAGGGAACATAAAAATCTAGGAAGTCAAATGGAAACTCCTCATGCTCCACATGTCAAGTAAAAATATTTAAAAAGTAACACTTAAAAAATATCCACATATGAAATCTTTCAGGTCACTTTGTGCTTGAAAGTTATTTAGCCTCTCTGTTGTTGGTTTGTTTATTTGAGGTTGTTTTGCCTCCTTGAGATTGTCTGTGGTTATTTTGCATGTCTTCCTATGAAATGACTTTCTAACAAGAAATATTAACAGTCACTAAATGGAGGATTCAGTCCACGGCTGAACTGCTCAGGCCTTGGGCTTGAGTCTGCAGGCCAAATCAGTTATCCTTTCACGAAATACACCTACCAGCCAGGCATACAGTAATTGTCTGTCATTACATTTAGCACGAGAAACATCCACCTTAGGTTTCTCCCGCTGCTATCGGCAATAGGCCAACACAGGCAAAGAGACAGCTTAGCAATAACACATCATATTAGCCTACAGGCAATTTTTCCCTTAACTGCTTCCAATTCTGGTGTATGTGACAATTTGATGCAGTTATACACACACACCTTCCCTTCAGACCAATCTCTGCATTTACACACCTTTGGATCTTCATTTTGGATATATATATAAATGTTCTCTAACAAGTCCCTTAATCCATTTAGCTACCATGGACGTAGACAGTCTCCTGCCTTAAAGGGTTGTGTGTAGGGAAAAACACAGATCTGATAACTTTCATGATTATATGCTATAAACATTACACACTGGTTATCTTGTGAAATCTCATGAATAAAAACTAGACTCGAAGAAGTGTATGTGTGGAAAACAGACAGCAATTGAAAATGTTGATACTTTAATTTTAACATTTTTATGCACAGTGTATCTTTAGGAGTCAAAGAGTTTAATCCATCATTTAACCATAAATCAAAAGCTGCCATATCTTTTTATCTATCAGTAACATTTGTATGCTGTGTATACAGTGCTGTGAAAAAGCACCCTTCCTGATTATTTATTTATTTATTTTTTGCATATTTGTCACACTTTGCTGCTTTTTTCATCAAACAAATTTTAATATTACACAACAATAACCCAAACAAATATAAAACAGTTTTTAAAAGATGATTTCAGTTATTAAGGTAAAAAGCTGTCCAAACCTGCCTGGTTCATGTGAAAAATGTAACTGCTAAACCATGAATGAACTCCCTTATGAAAAAGAAGTATGCTTAAAGTATAGTACTTGCAAGTATACTATTTTAATACTTCTTGGGGCTAAATTGGCCCACTTTTTAGTTTATAAAAGTATACTTGAAGTACACTATAAATAAATGTAGAAGCAGTACTACTGACTGCTCACCCTTCTTACTAATAGTTCTAAGATTAAAACCCAACCATTAATCACCAACCATACTTAATCTGTTTAGAAGGCAAAACACCATGTCACACAACAATTTGTGACAAATTATTAATTTACAACCTTAATAGTTGTTTGTTTATAAAGTTAAACTACTGCAATGCATGCTGGGTATTTTTATATCCTTGTCAGTAAACTTGCTTATTTTTAGTTTAAAAAAGTATACTAATATTATACTTGAAAATACTTCTTATTTGGAAGGGCTGTCATTAACGACATTTTTTGTAAAGCTGAGTTCAATTTCACTTGTCATTCTGGAACATATGACCACAGCTGCTCTTCCCTGTAAAGAAAGAATCCCCCAGAATTTAAGCGTTAAATCAGCTGTTCTTGAACATTTCAGGGCAATTTCTAGGAAAATGGCTTTATTTGAATTCTTCCATTCAGGACAGAACGAGAAGGTCAGACTAACTTCCATCATTGTAATGATCACAAAGGATGATGCTGACATAATGTTGTCCTTGAAGCATGTCCTCAGCTGCAGGGCACTGCCATTACTGTATAATCTCCCCAGTGTGACCATGCTGACACGGTAATTACTCAAACCACATTGTGGCTCCTGGTAATGTGGTCCTCAGTAGTAGTAATCTCTTCCTGATTAATATTTCTGGACTGCATATATTACCTCTACCATTAATGTGTTACTGTCAACTGCACTCAAAGACACCGTGATTATTCTCTTACTGTCTCACGGAAGTTACCACAGCGTATCATACGCCACACATTTACTTGGCACAATAAACATACAATTGGGACTACCACCGGCACCACTGGTTTGGGCAGCCGCAGTGACTAGGGTCTTTGGACAGAGTTGGGCTTCAGTGTCTCGCTCACAGACACTTTGACATATGGCTCAGAGTAGTCAGGCTGTGCATTGCTGACTTTAAAAACCTAACCTGAAGTCATGAGAAGGAGGAAGGGATATGTGTCCATACTACAGTGACCTTTAGTGATACAAGTCATATACCAAAGCATAGGATACATTTTAAATTGATTTCCTTCCAGGCAGACTTTAGTTTACATTCACTTGAGAAACAGGGCTGGAGAACAGTAATATGTCAATGGGTGTGCATGGATAAACATTTGCAAAAACTGCATTGAAAGTAGTTTTAATAATACATTATGTGTGTGCTGTTCAACTGCCTCAAGTGGTCAGGTATATATTAATAAATAAATAAATCATGTTGCTTTAAGGAAGGGATTGTGGCTATTGGTTTAACATTTAAAGAGTAAACAATTCCCATCTTGTGCTTCAGCAGAGCGCCGAGTGTTTCAATAATTAACCAAGATGAAGCCTTAAGTGTTATGAGCTGCTTAAACAAAAATAAAAATGGAAATTATACTTTAGTGATCAGATGCAAACAATAACATACAATGAAAATAAGGATGATAGTGGATGTTTTGCACTGTTGTGCACTGTTGCCTCACAGCTAGAAATTCCTGGATCTGAATCTACCAGTCAACCAGGTGCCTTTCTGTTTGCTTAGTGGGTTTTCTCTCTGTACTCTGGCTTCCTTCCACAGTCCAAAGACGTGGCCTGTGTCTCTATGTCAGCCATGGTAAACTGATGACCTGTCCGGTGTTCACACTGCCTTTCTCTAAGAGACCCCTGGGAGAAAAAGTGGTTAGGATAACAGCTGGATGCGTCTTTTAAACATTCACAGTGACAATCCTAACATGCCAGTGTAAAGCAGCATCATTTTAGTTGAATGTGTTTAAGGTCCTTTAATGTGTGCAACAAAATGTAAACCTTTCAGAGTCAGGAATTAATTTTTGCTGCTGTCTGCTGGGGTAGCAAGATCAGAGCCGGTGAGATGAATATATTAAACAAACTGATCAGGAAGGCTGGCTCTGTGGTGGAGTGGAGGATGCTACACAAACTGCAGAAAAACACGGAGAACCACTTACATTCTCTGCTGGTCGAACAGCTGTGTTTTATAACTCTACTTTTGTGAGCAAGACACTGAACCCCAAGTTGCCCCCAATGAGTCAGGTCAGCTGCATGGCAGTTCTGCCATCTTTGTCTGTGTGTGCTATGGTTGAATGAGAAACAGTGTAAAAGCGCTTCAAGTACCAGTAAGGTAGAAAGTGCTATATAAGTGCAGACCATTTACTCTGACAGTGGAAAGCTCTGCGGTATAACCACCATACCATAGATTTGATTTCCCGTGTGTCAGTTACATGTACAATGAGATTCTCATCTGTACAGATGACTTGCACTAATGTGCTACTACTGCCTTTGATACTATCTTCTGTGTGTGTACAGTATGTGTCAGTGTATTTTCATGCAATGTCCAACTCAACACCAGAATTTTCCTCTGGGATTAAATTGTGAATAGAAGGAAACCACCAATTTAGCAAATAACTATGAGCACAAGACCATCAATTACCTGTCTCTCTTGCTTTCATTCACCACTATATGTCTTGCACCATCTCTTATTTTCTTCCTCTCTGTCCTCATTCCACTTCTCAGACCTCAGTCAGCAGATTTACAGCCCTTCATATTACTGAATTTCATTTACTAAAAAGCTGAGTGAAGTTTCCCACAGATAGTAACTGCAATAGTGTGTCTCTTATGCTCCGTATTTTTACTCATGTCATCCTGCTGCTGGTTGTAGATTGTCAGTTCCCCTCTGACTTGCACTGATCTTTAATTACTTCAACCGCTTATAATCTGAACTCTAAAGAACTACAAGAACAGAGTGTCCATAAGACCTCTAATCTCTGCCTGCTTCATTGTATTAAAGCAGTTTAAAGAGGTATTTGAGTCTCAGTCTCCCTTCATTTTGTAATCTGAAAGGTTTTTTATCTGACAGAAGTTGTTTGCCCTCTTAGGCCCACTTTACTGTCTGCATTCACCCGCATAGGAGATTACAGAATGTTTCACATAAACACTGTTCACCTAAGTTTAGGGACTGGATTTATTATGAGATGATTGTGACTGCAGGTTAGCAACTGTTCTGTTTTGTGAAACCAATCAAATGGAGCAATTTGAGATGGAAATTACTACACTTTCCTTCCTAGCACCTAATTTGTTCATTTGTCAGATCAATGTGGAAGCGAAGAGATGCTGAGTCTGTGGTCAGCACAAACAACCTCAGTCTCCCACTGCATTCAAATGTGAATTAGTTTTACCTCTGTAGTCTGAGCAGTAGGAATACATGAGTTCCTCACTGATAACTCAAATAATTATAATCATAATCATAATTAGATTACCAAAACAACATGGAGAGCTGCATGTCTTCATTGTTGTGTAAACACAACAGTAAACTGGAATTTGTTTACACGCCAGTTCATAATCGCAAATGTAGCCTACCAAGTTGTTTTGTTTGTGTTTTTCTTATTTTGCCTATGACTTATCCTGATTCAGCACAGGAGAGCCAACACATTGACATCAAACTGATGGCTGATGCCCTGTGATGATAATTATGTCTACTTAATCTGTATTCAATATCATAGCACAGCTTGAGTCTGGCATATCTGCTTAGTTATGCATGAAATTACTCTAATTGTAAGATGCAGAGATCTTATAAAAAGATATTCATGCTTTTAATAGCCAAGGTTCATTATTGTTTGAGTTTGCATTCATCAAGTGAAGCCAAAAAGTCATCTATGTGCAGAGTTTTTCTTTTATAGTGTCCCAGTGCTCTGTATGAGCCAAAGTGATAACACCAAGATTATAGCAAAATTGCAGTTTAAACCGTTTTTGCCCCAAAAAGAAGTAATTAAAGTAAGTTTTATTCACCTACAGCATCAGCTTAGTGTTTGAGAAGAAAAGTTCACTTTTATGACATTTTGTTATGTTACAACTAAGGTTGATGGGACTCTTATTGCTACATTTTATCTAAAACCAAATAAAAGGAAAGATATATATCTATTTAAATCTGTGAGAGACAAGAAGAGTAAAACCTTGCACCAGTCATGATCCACTTAAAAGTTCAATCAGCAGCTGAAACTTTAATTTTCAAACTGGGTAAAGAAAGATTAAAACCAAACATTTTTATGTGATTTTGATCTTTGAATGATGATGATGATTTGAAGGATAATCAGACTAAATAAATAAAGGAGTGTTGGTTGCAAACATATTATGTTCAGACTGTGCTCTGAAGCCTCTACTTGTCGCTTGGTTAATAGGTCAAGGTGGACAAAACGTTACCTGTAGGAGCTGCAAACCCAGAGGAATATCAGCTGTGCAGCAGGCCTTTATGTGTAACACACATTGTGAAATGAGACCTCAGAGGTGATTAACCTTTTCTTATTTGTCCTGTTTCATGACATCAGTGCTTACTTGTCTGTCCTCAAATTCATAGAGAGATCACCAAAGAGCGTCCAAAGTTAAATAACAGGAGCTGGACTGAGATCACATGAGAACTAAACGCATGCTGTTGTGCTCTAAAGCCAAATAGGTTAAATGTCAACAACAGGACATGACATTTGGAGGTCTGTGCAGTACTTGTGTGAACATATTTAGCTCTGTATGTCCTATATCTAAACTTATGTTACATCTATTCCTATTTCTTCACCTGGCTTTGTGTTGATCTAAAGACGTGAGACATAGTGTCATCACTATTTTTGTGTCTTGGCTTGCTAGCAAGAAAATAAGTTTATAAAGCATTTTCATTATCTGATGTATGAACTTTACTTCAAGAACCTTATGAGTTCTTCATTTTGGAGGCCACAAAAAATGACCAATGACCACTTCTGTTTATAGACTTTAGAGATGAGTTTTCATAATTTATTTCAAAATATCACTGATAAAATATAATTATTATTAGGTGAAGATTTTTAAATGTAATTTTAAGTCAGCAAAATGTAAAAATGAGTTGGAGAAATATTATAATATAATATATAAGTTTGGGGTCAAAGTAAAAGGTCACTGCCTTTTCGCTGATGCTTCACTTGATCTCTTGACATGTGCATGAGTCTGACCTCGGTAACTTACAGAATATACACACACACACGCACACACATGCACACAATTCCCCACCTATTAGATAGATGTCTTGCCATACAAAGAGCTGCCATATTCTAATTGTCAAATCCATGTGGTCATGTGGTGATGAACAGTTACTCTAACAATGTAAAACTGCATAAAGCTGAGCTACTGGCAAGGGGCAGGTTGTAAAAAGCACTGTTAAACTCCAGACTGCAAAGGTCAACTTACACTGACTTTTAATCTCTAGCATCAGTCATGCCCCAAAAACACTGGATCCTACCAATTACTCAGTAGTGTCTCATCGGATTATCCAAAATTAGTAAATGTCAACTTATTTCAAGCCCCACAACCTTTACTTTCTGTTATATAATTCAAGTCTCCAAACCACAGCTAAGTTTTTTAACTTAACTGTTCTGCTCATAAGTTATTTTGTCACACTTGACAAAGCGCCTTGTCTACAACAGACAACATTCAAAACTGTTTGAGTGATAAAGCCATGCTGAGGAAACTGCCCTTGTCAGCAGTGCCCTTTTAAGTGTCTCTTTAAACCGAGTTACCCATTAAACATAATTGCAATAACAATGCCCTGTAATTTCATTTTCTGAAAACTTTACACCATCTGAAGCTGAAGTACAACTGACTCAGATTTTGTGTGATTTAGTGTTATGATTGTATGTTGTTAACTTTTTAATAACTCAATAACTTGGACAGCAAAGCTCTAAATAAGTACTGGCTTAAGCTTGACCTGTTTGCATCTAAAAAACAAAAATAGAGCCTGTTTAGAGTAGAGTTCAAATACTTGATTTTTGAGTGGACAGTTATTTGCATAGATTTTTAATCTGGCTTGTCATTGTGCAAACTAAAGAGTGTTAGAGCTGCCATTCATATTCACAAAGTGCCACAGCTTTTACTTTTAAAAGCCTCACACCTTTAAATCCTGTGTGTGACATCTTAATACAGAGATTAACACAGAAAGTATTAATTCCTGAAGTGGAATTAAAACCTTTCTGTTAATGTCACATATAAGTCTGTTTAAAACTAGAAGGTAAATGACTGAGTCTGTTAAATCAGCTGTTAAGTTTGAATAGATCAAGTCAGTAGGATGGCAGATGTTTGCTCCTTGACACTATTGACTAAAACATACAATAAAATAAGATGTAGATGAAGTGTAGCTGTGTGGCTGGCTGACACACAGTCATACCTACAGATATACCAACATAAAGCTCTACATCATTTACCGTCGTTAAACAAACTGAGACTGGGGGAGGGGGCAGCGACAAACTCCATGTGACTGAATGATGTGAACAGAAGCAGAACAATTCAATTACTTTTATGAGCGATGATTTACTGTGTTAACGGATTACAGAGTGTTTGTAATTCATATGGATTGACAAGCCTTTAGGAGAAAACTGGAACAGG
>OMLM01003160.1:5134-16389 GCA_900302695.1 Helostoma temminkii | reverse complement strand
GAGCCAAATGGTGCATGTATATGCATCATTTTAGATCCCTAAAGGTGTAAAAATATGTAATTAATCACATGCAAACACACAAGTTGCTTGGTAATAAGGTATTACTGCAAAAATAAATAAAACAGAACCATACTGGCAGGGTGCCTGCATATCCACAGGAGATAATAGACAGTGATTTAGGGAGTTTTTTAATGAACATGCTGCCAACACATGTCACGGTGCAGCTTTCACTGTCGCTAGACATAAATATTACCAGTAACATGAAGATGACTACTGTGGGATTAAAATATATTTAAATTCTACCACTGTGTTTAGTATGCTAAACAATAAACGAAGCAATAATAGCTTTGTACATATATATATATACATAAAGCATACATTACCTCCTAAACAACTACTAGAGCTGTAGAAAATATTTTTTCTATAATTTATTAACTGTTTTATACTGAAAAACGCTACAAACTGTCAGAAAATATTGAAAGCTCAAGGTGATGTTTTCACGTCACTTGCTCCGTCCAAAAGTCAACACTATTCAGCAAAGTGTGGAAAGTGTTTAAACTGCTGTTAATTAACCGATGGCACACAACTCTGATATTACTTACTTTAGATTAACAGCCTTTTTACATATTTTCCCTCAATTAAATGGCCATTAGGAGCTGTTAGCACACCCCTAATTATGCTTCCGCAGGGACTAACTGCACTTACCAGAAGGCCAGAAGGTGCATGTCATTGACATGTGTTATAACTAGGTAACCTCTAGCAGTAGTGCAAGCGATGTTGAAGTCATAACAAAACACTGTTATGCTCATTTCCTATTAAAAGCAACATTGTCATTTACTTGGAGTTGTGTTTCTTGTCTTTTGATTAATGTTAAGTCCAGTTCTGTTTACCTGCTGTGGTCAAAAACAATGTGATGAGTGAACTAAAACAGTAAGGTTGTAGACTGGTTAGCTCAGTGTTAACTTCGTCAATGAGAATTTTGATGATACCATCTGTTGATGAATTGTTAGCCTTAAGGACTACTTTGTAATTACAATGTTAATTTAAAAAACTGCAACAAAAATTATGGCCAACTCTCTGTTTAGATAAATAGTGAGTACACAAAATCATTGATTATCTTTCATAAGAAAACCTATATCGGTCTTGATCTCAAAGCACTAAAAGTTGTTTTCTTTCATATCCAGTCATTTGCATGTACTGTGCTGTAAAAAATTAGTTGCCACCTTCCAGATTCTTTACTTTTTTCCGTATTTGTCACACTGAAATGATCGTTGAACTAATTTTAGTATTACTCAAAGATAACCTGAATAAATACAAAATGCAGTTTGTATGTCCAAGCTTGCCTGGCCCTATGTGAAAAGTAATTGCCACCCCTTGCTAAATAATGAATGTACTGTGATTAATCACATTTTCGAAATGCTGAGTTTCACTTGCCACGTCCAGGTCTGGTTACTGCCAGACCTGTTGAATCAAGAAATCACTTAAATAGAAGATATCTGACAAAGAAACTGTCTACAAGTTGTCTTGCAGTTAAGGTCTATGATCATGATTCAACAATGAGAAAGATACTGGCTAAAATAGCATCCATGGGAAAGTTGCAGTTGTTAAGTGTGACAGATATGTGAAAAAAAAAGGAAAAAGAAAAAAAGACAAAATCAGAAAGGTGTCAAATACTGTTTCACAGGGCTGTAAATAATTTATTTACTTGTTATAAATTATTAAAGCCTTACAAAGTTCATAACAGCTTCATGAAAGTCAACCTATGACCAAAACACTGAAATATTGACTAAAACAAACTACAACTGTCAGGAAATGGCTGTGACTAAGATTTCTGTCAGAATTAAAACTGGTTCAGTTAAATGTTGAGATGTAATTTTGAATAACCTCCATAAAGCTCATTCAGCTTCTAATTCCTAATAGGTTCTTTTTTATAAAAGTGATTATTTTTTCACATTATCATTTAATAAATTGTGATTTTAAAAAAAATAACTCTGGCTGTTATTAATGAAGTGCTATTGTTGCTCTTCTACAGTTATGTCTAATACAAATCAACACCACTACCACCACAATAAGAAAAGCATCTGTGTATCAAAAGAAAGCCTTCACTGAATTAACAAATTCAGTAGCAGCTTTTCACTCTTCCATGGTTCAGTGCTTCAGCGACTGGCGCTGGGCTTTACCATTGACCAGACTCTTAAGATTTCTTCTTAATGTCTTTCCTGGGATTTCATTAATGTCATACCTCCATGTCATCTCTCTCTCTACAGAGCTATGCAATCTTCTCCAGTGCCATCTCTTGTCAGGAAACCACAGTTAATAGTAGCTGTAACCTCATGTAGTAACTCTAATCATCAGTACTCTGCATATGTTTCAGGAAGCAAAGCAGGCTTACAGGGAAAGAAAACCACAGAGCCGTGAAAAGAGACGGCGACCACCATGGGTGGCCTCACACGCTTGAATGTTGACAGGCGTAGTGAGTAAGAGCACGCAAATGAACAAATGTGCGAGCATACACACACACACACACAAGTTGGGAGGGATTGAGTTGACAGATTGCCACTAGAGTCTTTGAGAGAAAATACACTTTCCACTCCTTCCATCTCATCACTCGGAGATTAAAGAAGGACTGGGGAAAACAATCAATGTCTTTCTGACAGGGATAAGAGGTGGAAAAGAAAAGAGAAAACACAAAAACTACTGATCCCTTTCACATTAAAAATCCAAAACACTCAGGAAGAAGGACACAAGTGTTTGTTTGTAGTGTGATTTTTAACAGGAAAAAAGAAACATGAAATGGAAGCACACTCAGTGTTGGTGAGGTGCTGATTGTAGCTGGTTGCTTGCAGAAAACAGTAATGAAGTGAGGGGACAGATCGGGAGTCGTGTACTTGAACTAGATGGTGTCTTGAGATTTTACCTCTTATGCTTTCCTGCAAATTATGTCGGCGTCACAGTGTGATATAATTTTCACATCATCTAATGTGCTTCACAATGATTGGCTCATTTACAACTTTGCAGTACAGTAGAATTGATATTTTTACAGGACATTACAACGATTACTGTTATTTGACTCATCGTGCTCTTGCCAAAGGCATTTGCTGCCACTGCTCTGTCCACTCATGCATCAAGATTTCATATTCATGTGTTTATTTAGATGGATTTGCTCAGATATGAGGTCCCTCGAATATCATAGCTATTTTTTTTAACCAAATCTAACTACAGTAAACCATCAATCAACAATCTGTTGAGGTGTCCATGAAGATTGTTATAAGGGTGCAGGTACAAATACTGGTTGGCTAATTAGAGGAAATCAACACAGTTAGTTGGCGAATGGTTATACTGTTTGACTGACACTCTAAAGAACTCAGTAGCAAGATGCACAATCTAAATCTTGGCTTTTGCACAAATCTGATATTTATAACCAGGGGTTCTGCTCCAGTTTTTCCAAAGGTCAGTCACCAGCGTAACACCTGGCAAACTGATAGATTGAAGCAAGTTGTCCTGCTAGAAAAGAAAGTCCTGGAGGCAGAGCATCTGGTGGAAGCCTTTTAGATCAAATTCACGCTTCTTGTTAGTGAGTGCTGTCACAGCAGCTGGAGACATACAGTAGGTTTATACCATTTGGAGTTATACGTAGGAGCTTTGCAGTCCACTACATCTCTGCAGCTTTGAGCAGGAGGGGAAGAAAAGCCAAGTGAGGTATTAAGAGAAGCACCAGCCAGAACAGCAGTTTGCCTGAACACAATCTGATTCCCTTTGCTGCTGCTTGTTGTATCTCTTCTTTATGTATACAAGAATTAATAATTTATTTAGTGATGAATATATTAATATGTCACACTGACACTGATAAAACAAGAACAGTGCATTTCTTTCCTCTCTAAATATACACAACATTGTATTTTAAAGAACAGTATGTGGAGGAGTGAACATATACACCCTGTATTACTGCCATTTCTGATTTGTTATAGTCTGTGCAAGGGAAAATTAGAAATATGCTGTGGAGTCTGCCCTCTGCTCACCACTTGTCTCTTCGTCCCACTTGCTGTCAAGTAGGAACATAATGTAAAATTACACGAGCATGAGCATGGGCATAGGTGGAGCTGTACAGGGCCATTTGCAGCCTTCTTCTTCTTCATTTTCTGATGTAAAGTGAAAGTGGAAATGAGGCTGCTTGCTGTCGTCTCCAGGTCCCAGGCCTGTTAGGAGAATGAGACAGGGACAACCACTAAGCCTCTCTCAATACAGCTACACAATAACTCATATAGATATATAAAGATTTGTAGGATGTTACGTAATAAAATAGTAGAAAAAATGGTAAAAAAAAGTACCTGTACTTGTATTTTGATGATGGTGAAAAGCAGGAGTAGAAGCTTATTCTTTTGCATCTAACTATTTCATGCTGTCAGACCTGACCATGTTTGTCTGAAGAGAGTGGCTGGGTTTGCAAAGAACATATTTAATTCAAGGAAAGGGTGAAAGCAACTGGTGGCAAACTGGTTTCTGGGTTAAAAGGATGTCACTAAGGTCTCCTAAACTGCAATCAACAAGTAACAAATATGTGAAACTTTTAAATAGAATGCACACAGGCAACATATTTTATGGTGCCAGAATATCTAACATACAACCTCTTGTTTTATTTTCTGCAAAACAAGTTGTTCTCAAAGTTTTTAAAGGTTGAGTTCAGGCACTCACAGCACCAGGTTAGGGTTCAGGTTGCATATAACATAACATAGTGATTACCTTTGCTACAAAAACATAATCTTGATTACAGCTTAGTTGTACAGAAACATAATTTTTGGGAGTCTGGTTTGGTTTAGAATGAGAATATGGTGATAGGATTGCCATTGTACAGTATATAAAGCATATGTTATCTGAAGCTCTCTCAAAGTTTGGTTTGAAGAAGGAAAAAGGATGAAACTAGTGAAAAGTTTAAGGGAAGAAAAAACACTGCACACAGTCGACTCCTATTAAAGTATTTGAAAAGTCGAATGGCCAGGTTCGAGAGCGTGAGTATGGTTTCAGACTTGAGCACAGATTCAATTCAAGAATTTGAAAGTGTCCAATGCTAATATCTGCAACATTAATGACATTCCACAGCTACACTTTTGTTTAGCATATGTGAATGTGCAAATGCTAAGAAGCAAACAGCCAGAATTAAGACGATAGACACGGTAAATATTAAACTCATTAAACCTCACTGTGTTAGGATGGTAACTGTGAGCATGACATGTTAAGGGCTTTTAATCTTACTCACTTTAAATGTGCGAGCAATTTGTTGCCTACTTTGTATTATACTGTGCAACTATAGAAAAAGCAAATTGAAGAGGCAGCGGAGCATACAACCTGCTAATGAACTGCCAGTCCCTCTCTGTGCACTTTCTCTCTGTTAGCTGGATTAGGAAGTTTTGCAATGCTATGAATGATGCAGGGCAATCTTATCTTTACAGTTATCTTAATTACAGAGGCATCCAGGCCAAGCACAGATTCAAGCACAAGATGCAGCAAGAAGCAACGCTGACATAGTGAGAAAGGATAGATTATAGTATCTCAGGCTTTCATATACACACTGTTATCTGTGTTATAACAGTGGAACTGTTTTCCCATAACTTCCAACATCTACACATTTACGTTGTCGCCTTTTTATTAGTTGTTATGTTAACATCAATCTCTGTCATAATTGCAATGTTGTGCAAAGACAGAAGTTCACAAGCAAGATATTCTGTTGGTTATGGATGACAAGGCTTTAGTCTGCCCCTGGTGACTAAATCTTTAAGGAGGACCTTTAAGGAAGTACATGAACAATGATGCAATTGACCCTGTTGATACCTACACATATGTGTTGACTAGCACCAAGAATACTGCGGCCCTAAGATCAGCAGCGTGTGTTGAAGGTAATAATGGTGCTACTTTGCTTGTGATAACAGTCAAGGTCAAAACGTATAACAAGTGTTGTGTTCATTGAACTCGGGACAGTGCAGTCACCATTTCCAGATCATGGTGAACGTACCAGAGAGCAGAGGCACTGTCTTGCTCCATAAAAGCTTCTCCTCTGGTAATAAAGGTTAGAGTTTGTGAGCTGACTCTATATTATGTCATATGTGTACTAAAATGTTATATTATTAGTGTATTTTACTCTTTATAAATACATTTGTATGGTTTTTAAAGTAAAAAAACTACAAAGGGATGGAGATTTTAATTCATTCTTATGCCTTTCTAGGTGTCTTTTTTCAGTGAAAAGCAGCAATCTGCAGAGTCTAGGTGCTCCATTTGAGTTGTTGTGAGTATGCCCTCAAATTCTAGTAGAAGCATCTTTTTCACCATACTGGAAATATGTTAACCAAGAAGTGGACTGTCTGTGCAGTGACAGTCTGGCTCTCTGTGTCTGTTTTGGAAGAGGAAGTAGTGGTATGATGCTGTCGCTACAGGAACACAGTGTATATTTATCACTGAGAGAATTACAGTATGCAGAATCTGATGGTGACATCACGCTGTACTGAATTTCTATTTATGCATGCAGAGAGTCATGCTGCCCTTTCTCATAGTGGTGGTTAATAATGTGCTTATCAAATCCTTATCAAATCCTGGTTATGACTAAAATAATCACTAAAAATTCAATGTTGAAAATTTTGTATTTTGTTAGGTTTAATAATTGGGACAAAGAGAGGATTGCCACTTTACCTTTGTAAGGTAAGGTCATGGGAAAACTAATTACAAGCTTGTATGAATTTGTTGTTTGTCCTAATACTGTTGCTCGGTATTGCAATTTTTCTGAGTCCCAACACCGAAGAGTCCCAAGGGTGTCAGAAATGTGAAAGTATCTATCAATGGCAACTGAAGTCACTCAGTGTGCTGATGAAAACCATCAGATATCATCATCGTTGCTTTTTTCAAGGTCAAGGTTTCGATTTATTTCTTAAACTACACATATTTTAGAGAATCTGCCAAATAAGCTTTGGTTGTAACTGGGTCATTTTTTCTAGTTTTTCTACTCAAAGGTGAGAGCTTCTTTCATTTATAAATAAAACCCTCTAGACACATACACAGTCATATAAATATTATATTTTTTGCTCACAAACAAAAACAAAACAGAACTTGAAAGTAGGGAAGGCACACCAAGGTAACCAGCAGTAGCTCCATGAAACTGCTCTGGTGTCCTCTGAAAGGTGATGCTGAGACTGCTGTCACTGCTGTAATAGAGGTATTGTTACCTGCAAACCAGACATGCAACCAGAGGAGATGGTTTTCGATCCAGGAATCTTAAATCACATCAGAGGACACAAAAAGGGCAGAAGGTTTTCAACCCTGGTGCATTTACTTCAAGCATGAAACATCTACAGGTAATTCACATCTGAATGAAGAAGGTTGTTTATTCAAACGTTGTTTGGATAAACAAGGGTTTGCATGCATCATAACTACAATTTACATAAAAGACATCAGGAGTTCTGATTTGAACGGGAAAACACACGTATTTCTGAATTGCGCCTCTAATTTACTCAGGTTGGACATTATGAAACATTATCAAAGCAGATGTTGGCTGAGTTAAGAGAAATTTTAACAGGAAATTTAAGCTGGAGAAATATTCATTACATGAAAAAGGTTGTTTGTAATTTTAGGTTGAAGAATTCCCAGGATTATTGGGTGGAACTTGGGTAAACTTAATAATGGCAACAGACTGGATAATGACATCATATCTAGATTTAGTATAATGTATTACACTGTTCAATGATTGTTTTAAACTATGTATTACGATGATCACAAACACTGAAATAAATCTATACAGAAGCTTTGGAGACCAAAACCAACCTTTTGAAGAGGCCCGGGTGGAGTCCAGACTGCAACCCAATACAGGTGCCGTGGAAAGGCCTCAAGAAAGCTGTTCACCCCAGACGTCCTGAGAATATGGGCACATTTTTTTTGCTAGAGTGGCAGAAGAGCATGCTCTGGTCCTGGACTTTCTAACTCTAAAACAACCACCTCTAACTATAAACAAACTATAAACAATATGTATTCATTGTCTCTCACAATTGAATTCCCAGAGAGCCGATGAGTGGCTTTTTTATGAATTCAGGGTCAGTCTTCTGATCTTGTCTTGACTGATTCTCCAATACAGCTCATTATTGACATTTCTCAGTGGCTCCCAGCAGGGACTTAGATAGCAGAAAGCACATCTCCCTCTTCATAAGGCTGAAAAAGATGGAACAAAGATCACAAGGTCACTTCAGCTTTTGCTATTCACTGTTCCTTATAAAAGGTAGTTGTGAAGGATCAGAGTTTCCCCTTTTTTAAGGTGCCCCATGAGGTAGTGTCACAGGTGAAGTGGTTTCACCGTGATGTCTGTCTAAAGCACCCAAAGTGGTACCAAGTGTACCAGGGAAGATGTGAAATCTTGGTGACATTTTATTGTGAGATTGAGGTTGTTTTTCTTGAGAGAATATCCCATAGAGAATATCCCAAAAAACAGATTTGATGAAATGATTCGGACTCAAGTCATATATTGTGTACATGTTAATGATTACTGTTATTTTCGGATGTTGTTTGAGCAAGCAATCAGACATTATCCTTTGCTGGACGAGAAATGACAGAAGCCAAAGAAAGTGTTTTGCTCACAAAGCCTAACCAATGATACTACTATGGTTAATCTGACCCCAGGTTTATTTGCTGAAAATTTAGTAGGCAGTTCCTTCTGCCTAATCCTGAGTTGATGTTTATTATCACATTTAGAGCCTAATTCACTCAATGTTTGCATGAACTAAAATGTGCAAACTAGATACCACCTAGGATAAAGACTCTTTCCAAAATAGCGCACACTGTTTATTTTCACATTATAAATATGAAAAGTGCAGCATTTGTGCCCAAGTGTGCAAAATACAGGGAGTGGCTGTGATAGTGTCTGTATGTAGTATGTTTGAAAAGCAGGTGCAATCTACCTGCACAGGGGGCTGCTTATTCTGGTGATGAGGGACCATAGGAGAAATCAAATAATGTATCGAAAATGCATTGAAAATATAAAACACTGTAGGTCCAGTTCTCTAGGTTTGGAGCTGTTGGCCGTGCTACAGGCAGATTTCAGATACAGATTTGGTGACAGTCACAAGAAGGAGCCACACTGTTGCCGCCATGCCAGAATTCTCTGTATCTGCAAAGTAAAGAAAAGCATGTCTGCATCTCCTTGTGTCTGTGTCATTCCAACATACTGTTGCTGCTGCTGTAGGTTTACATGTGTGTTTCTGCACAGCCAGAAAACATGGAATGAGGCCAAAGGCAGTTTTTATGTGGTTGCTGATTTCTTGAGTTATGGGACATATTGATTATACACATATGCTTGCGCCCCACAAACACTGTTCATGCATGCATGAATTGTAATCATACACAGTGTTTGAATGTGCAAACTAGTGTTGTGTAGTCTTTTTTTCCAAGTTGATGGCAAGTATGTAGATGAGTCATTATAGAATTAAAAAAAAAAATTCTGGCATTAAAGCAAAAAGCATATAAGTATGATCATTCTCCAAACTCTCCATGACAGACACCAGTTAAACATGCAAAACTCTCATTTAAATAAGACCTTCACCTGCTCCTTATTTGCATCTTTTTTTGATCACCCTCAGAACACGCACCAATTAAAAGTACTAATTTAAGCTTAATATACTTCCTTAGAAAGGGCCAGTTTTACAACAATATGGATGAGTTTCTGTATAAAAATGGCTCTGATGATGATTCAGTGATTCCACTCTGTCCTCCAGCTGACTGAGAAACCATTTACATAAAATCAGCATTATTCGTGACCCGCTATTCCAATTGGCTGGTGGTGTGGCCTCCATGTTCACCCACAGTCAGTCAGAATACAGCCTGATGAATAATGCAAATTCTGTAATGGCTGCCACTGGAGAGGTACATTATATAGCATAGTAAAGTGTATATGTGATGCTGAATGAATTGGAAGGACCATACTGCTATTGCAAAGAGAGACTTTTGCAATAGCAATACAATCATACCATTCCCACACATTGTGTTTGGGAATGGTATGATTGTGTTTACAAGTCAGTAATACAGCTTATTTATGTTAGTATACATAAATTATATCCATGAAGCCAAATAACCAAAAACAGATGCACTTTATTAAAGACTACTGTACCTAAAAGTGTGTTTAGTAATGTTCTCTTCCAATGTCTTGCTTTTTTATGTTTATGCCACTTCAGACTACATAAGATACTGTATGAACACACTCAGTGTGGCACTGGGCAGGGATGGACTCCATAGAGTCTATATAGAGTATATACAGGACATGCAGACATGTTTGCAGGAAAATGTGATATGGGAGTGATCTAACAATGGATGCCACTTCCAACCCAGTCTTTAGGCAGGATTTAACATTTTAAATTACTTAAAGATGACAGCAATTCAGTAATTTGGTAAGTAATCTTACAGCATAGGTTAGGGCTTTAACGTCACCCAGTCTACATCCAGTGACAGGTGGTATTGGTGCTGAATGATGGTGGTTAGCACTTCTGCTTCACAGCTGGAAAGTCACTAGCTTGAACCTGGAGTAGCACCTTGGAATGAAGCATTTTATTGCATTTTTTCTCTTTGTGAAACTTACCTTTGTCTAGATACCTTTAAAGAAATAAATTGATGGCTGCTTGGTGAGCAAGTCAAGATTATCACCCTACAGGGGTGACTTTGTTAACTGTGTAGTCTATTTCAGTTTGCAATTCATTCATGCCTTCTGCAGCAGTACATGGTGTATCTGCTGCTGTCACACAGCGAGCTGCAGAGTCAGCAGTTTTGTACTGCTTTGAGAATTGAACCTCAGTTTTATATTTGAAGTCCCATTCATTTTATACTGACCATGCAACAGAAAACCAGCTGGAACTAGTATGTTATATTCCACTCTGTTTCACAAAATAAAAAAATAAATGTTGAATGTTAAACTGACCACATGCTTAAATATAAGTAAATCTATCACCATTGTTTCTATTTCCATTCTATTTTCATTGCTTTCCTTACTGTTGCCAGCTTTATGTCTGTGACTCCGTCACACTATGATGATCATACTGAGAATATGAAGTAGGTGCTGCTGTGCCTCCTTCTGCATTGTGCCAGTAATATCAAGCTACATCACATCCTATGTCACTCAGATAGGCAGCCCTAGGGTCCAATATCCGACATACTTTTGTTTAAACATGTAAAATGACAGAGACAAATGCATATGATGTTATTTCCCTCCAAAATGATACATTTAGTCATAAATTTTTTTA
>OMLM01003156.1:5167-19876 GCA_900302695.1 Helostoma temminkii | reverse complement strand
GTGCTTGTAATTATCTTTCAGTACATCACAGAAACAACTGAAACAAAGATCTAAAAGCAGTTTAGCAGCAAACTTTGTGAAAACTAATATTTGTGTCATTCTCAAAACTTTTGGCCACGACTGTATAATGACATATAATATAATGTATTAATATATCATATAATGACAGTTTCGGATTGACTGTAATATAAAGTAATGGACTGTCTTTTCTCTTAACTCAACTGTCTCTTGCCATGGGTTGCGGCTTCGTGACATCGTGCTGCACATGATTAGTCTGTTTTCTCCAAAGCAACATTGCCCTACCAACTGAGTGACCATCTGAGAATAAACTTCTGGACTCTGTAACAATGTCTAGCAACTTGGGGTGGCTTTAAAAGCATTTATTAAGAATGTGAGGCTGATGTTAAGCAGGAGAGGGCAGGCAGGAACAAGTGTCTGGAGAGGTAAGTATCCTCCTGTTGGTAGGTGAGTCACTGCACATAGCAGAGGAGAAGTTAGGCTGAGCCAGAGCAGGTATGTATGAATTCTAGTAAGATTACTTTTAAGTACTCACTCACAACTGAAAGGGAAGAGCTGGGAAGAGGTAAGTACAGACAGGTGCATTGAGATAACAGGTGGGGCTCATTGGCAAATAAGCAGGTACAGGAACTGGGCACAAGATGGCTAACTGGAGGTAAGTCCTTCACGTGCTCTGAATTCTCACAAGCAGAACAGGTCAAACAGACACACAATCCACAGAAGTCCAAATACACAATCCTTGGGTCCGAATCCAGGTACAAATGACAGAGCCATCACAGTTCAGATATACAGATTTGGATAAACAGCGCGGATATCAGGTTCAGAGCAGATCAGATTGTCAGGGATCATATCATGTAGAGAATCAGGTCCATAAACAGAGCACAAGATCAAATGCAAGAAGTCAAGATCACAAACAAAACTCAGTATCCGCGGTCAGGGTTGGATGGTGTCTCTGCACAAGACAACTAATGGTGATAAGCACATTGAGAAGACAAGAAATGTCACATATTAACTCTCGACAAGATAATCTGTAAAGTGAAAACTAGTCCAGCTGATCTGTTAATCTGCTGAGAGGATGCAATCAGTGTACCAAGCCTAAATGGGTAATCTAAAATAAAATAATAATATATATTATTTAACATGTTTTTGATGACTACATAATTTCATACATGTTCTTTCATAGTTTGGATGTCTTCAGTATCAATGTAAAAAATTGATAATTATTAAAAAAAAAAACACACACTGAGGGAGAAGTGTGCCCAAACCTTTGACTGGTGTGTGTATGTCAGAACACATTACATACAAATAGCACTGGATGTTGGCATCGATATCAACTGAGACAACCTAACCTAATCCAACACTGAATATATGAGCAGTTATCAGCAGAAGGTAAATTGCGCCAAACTTCATATAAATGCTACGACCTACAGTGCTGCCCAACCAACTTCTCTGTTCCCCAAACCCGCCAGTAGTCACTAGCAGACATTTACCCTTTCCCGTTTATGGGACTCTCACACATATACCCCGATGCCACTAAATCTCACGTTGTGCACAGGCATTACATTAAGAAAGTAATACTGCATGTGTACATAAAGAAGAGCAAGAGCAATGAATCTATGGTGGAGACATTTAGGGACTATAGCATAATGGTACTTTTAAAGTTCTTACTTATCTTTACTCCAGTCACTCGCCTCTCTTGCAAGCCACAGTTGTTCACCAGAGCTGGGAGCAGTGTCATATATGATGATGATATGATACATTTCCCCTTTTTCTTTTCACAAATTTGAGAAAACTATCTTGCTACACTGGCAAAAAAATTCACACATCACTGACAGACAGTGATGGTAATTACATTACACTTTTTGTGTTTGGACCGTGCATATATCCAGAGAAACTGATGACGGGCACACTAATAAGGACAAGGTGTCATGTCCAATCACACTGAAACACAAGAAATAATTCTGCTTCACAATATTCATATAAGAAGTAATGTGCTTGCCAAGAGGCTAAGACACATACTGTGTTGCCTTTTCATTTCTTAATTTTAAGCAATAAAGCAAACAATCAAAAAGAAAAAAGAGGCAAAGTGACATCGTATTTACGTCCAGAGGGTTAGACTATCAATCAGACTTAAATAAGGCCATTGTAGCAGCAATTCACAAAATATTTCAGTTGTAAATCTACCTGAACACCTTTACCTGCACTTTCTTTTAAAATTTTCTCGCTTCATTCTGATAGTCTTAAAGAATGACTGAATATCACAATAGAAAAATCTCATATTGACTTAAATATCCTAAGTTATTAGAGCAGTTATGTTGAGTACGACGCCATAGTACCTGACACCAAACTTACAAAGTGACAAATATAAAATATTTTCTGGAAAAACACACAAAGTGGACAAGGAATGTGAAGTAAGCTATATGTTTTATGAAGTAGTCATAAAACACAGACAGTGACCTGCACTTTCACCGCCGAGACATAATCAAAATGTCTGGTATGAGCAATTCTACTGAATCCTCACTATCACTGCTCACTACTAGTCGCAAGTGAGTAAATTTCAACTAGCTTCCCACAGTGTGAGGGCAGACTTGCTGTGGCATTTTTAAACTATGTAAAATTCATTCATCTTAATTTTATGTATTTGAATTGCTCCATTATATAAATAGACACATGGAATACTAGAGCTAAGAAACAGCCAGACAATGAATTATAGTCTCATTGTCAAATCATAGCCTGCAATTTTTTTTTTCTAGTAAAAATGGCCCTCGAGTGATAATAGTGGTACTGCTATTAAATGAAGCCATTTTAAGACCAGTGCATCTAATGTCTCTCAACTGTCATTAGAGGGCCTCTAGTTTCAAGTCTGCATGTTCCCTTCCATCTCAAAGATCACAGCAACATTGAGAGAGTGATTACTGACACCTCAAACATGTTTACACACCATCACTCATTACTCTCAGTGTGAATGAGCTAATAAAGCACTGCGTGTATAATGGACTGAAGTGTGACATGTTTCTTCGCCCTCTATCTACCAGTGCACGCTGGAGGACAACTTTGTCCAGTCTGCACTTTATCTTTTAGATTACATTAACATACAAAGCCTCAATGCTCAATTGATGGTTCACATACAAGTTTGTAAATTGACATATCCCACACCAATGTGAACATTTGTGCATGAGCAAATGTAACTGAGATGATTATTGCTAAGGTCAAATTGCACCTTATCCTTGAAAACATTTTGGTTATTTGTTCATTCCAGTTTACTTGAAGAGGAGCTCTCATCTCTCTCTTCAGCTCTGCCTGTGTTGTTTATTTTTACCAAATTGTGATGTGCCGACACTGGCTGATGCCAACAGTCGATATGCACATGCACACATTAAAAACTAGAATGACCTCTTAGTTTGTATGGATCCACTGATCGGTCAAGTTGCAGTTTACATGCATGTCTGACCAGAGTGATTTTCTTATCAGTTGATCCTCGAGTGGATGTTTGTGGCAAATTTGAAGAAATCCCCTCAAGGGCACCCTGGCTTATTACATTCACAATAGTAGCACGGATGAGGTCACAGTGCCCTGACCTTTGACAAGCAAAATCTTATCAGTTCTTGCTTGAGTCTAAGTGGACACTTGTACCAATGTTGAGGAAATTCTCTTGAGGCGTTCCAGAGATATCACGTTCATGAGAATAGGGCGGACAGATGGATGGACAACCCAAAAAACACGATGCCTCTGGCCACGTCTGTCACTTACACTGAAGCATTAAACATATGATTTCCAATCTGGTCATTCTGACAGATTGGAAATCATATCCGAGAGATTAGGTATGAATTTGATCTAGGAACACTTACAAAAGGGCCCAGATCTGATATCAAAAAATCTAATTTGGCTTGTTCACACTTGAGCAAAAAAAAAATAAAAAATCAGATATGACTCACTTCAGCATGTAATGTGCCTTTATACTTCAAATCATACCAAGCCACAGAGGTGCAGGGAAAGTAGTGAATCTCATTGGCAGCTATTTTCTTGACAACTGGAGAAGAGCCACTGTATGTCCTGGACTCGTAGACTTTCATGCTGACTTGCATGACTTGCTACGTCTCTTAGTCATACTGTTTCGTCAATGACATGCATATTGAGATAAGGGCTAAACAAGTAGCCTGTTACATGACATGTTAGCCAAAATTAGTTTAACCAGATCTACTGACATATAGGGGGCAGTGATTATTAAGTCTGAAACTAGGGTGCTATTTACATATGTAACAAAGCCGTAACTCTGAACACACTGCCTGTAATAATAACTATAGTTTAGAACCGCATGTCAAGCAGACAAACAGAAGTCCAACATCTTTATGTGCAGAGTTACCTCAGAATAACATGTGCCGGTGCTGGTCATGGCAGTGTGATACAAAACAAACAAATACTTACAGATAATAGCACACTTAGTTTCCATGATTTATACATGATTTTATGTATTAAAAGCTGTCCAAATCTGCCTGACCCTATGTGAAAAAGCAATTGCAATATATCATTTAAATAGAAGCTGTGTGACAAAGTGGTGCACGCTAAAAGATCTAAAAAAAATAGCGATATCCCGATCCCGATCCCGACCTGATACCCAGTATCAGGTCAGATACAGGTACTCATACTCGTACTCGTAAAACTTCTCTGATACTGCACCCAATACCACTTTATGACAAGCTGCACGGAGCACAAGAGACGAACAGGAAGTAAAGACACAACTCATAGAGATTCCAGTTTTTCAATTGTAATAATAAAACAGACAATACTAAAATCTCCACTCCACTTCTACTTGCTATCGATGGTAAATACTGCTTTGGAGAAGATAGACTATACATGCCTCAAAGATGCACCTGGTGGAAAACTATGGGTTACCAGCCTACCAAAATTACTCCAAGAGCACAATGATAACTCAACTCATCTAAAGAACTGCAGGCCTCAGTTGGCTCAGTTAAGGTCAGTGTTCATGATACAACAATAAGAAAGAGACTGGGCAAAAATGGCATCCATGGGAGAGTTCCAAAGCAAAAGCCACTGCTGACCAAAAAGAACACAAAGGCTCATCTCATATTTGCCAAAAAGAATCTTGATTATTCCCAAAACCTTTGGGAAAATATTCTGTGGACTGATAAGACAAAAACTGAACATTTTGGAAGGTGTAGGTCCCATTACATCTGGTGTAAACCTAACACAGCATTTCATAAAAAAACATATCAATGCTCAAACATGATAATAATGGGGCTGCTTTGTAGCTTAAAGACCTGGACGACTTGCAATAACTGATGGAACCATTTAGTCTTTGCTCTACCAGATAATTCTGAAGGAGACTGTCCAGCCATCAGTTTGTGACCTCAAGCTTAAGCACACTTGTGTTGTGCAACAGGACAATGATCTGAAGCATACCATCAAGTTAACTGTTATATTTGTGTAATTTTAAAACATGTTTGATCATCTGAGCCTTTTCATTGTGACAAATATGAAAAAAAAATATCAGGAAGGAATACTTTTTTACAGCACCGTACTACTGCTACTACTTATAATAATATAATAGCAATTATAATAATCATTGATCACCCAGTCTGTACCATCTTGGCGATCTGCAGGAAGTTGTCTGATGCTCCCAGCAGGAGTACTAAGTCATCTGTTGTAAGTGATGTCAGGAGAAGACAAATTTGAAGGAGGAATGGAATAATCCAAAACTGATTCATTGATTGAATATACAAACGAAAGGGAAGGTGATTTACATATTATTATATTGTCTTAGTGTAAACAGAATGTATGCTATGTATATCATGCTTCCTTTTTCCTCAACCTACTGTTATTGGCAATGTTCTCAAATAGAGTAGTTTTTGCTACCCAACTATTTCATTTATTATCATAAACACAAAAGGTTTATTTGTATGTAGATTAATTCAACACTGAAAATAGTTCTCAAATTCTCAGTTTTACGCAGTTAATGAACATTTTCTAATAAATTAAATTGCATCTGTGAGGTGTTTTTAAAGATTGATATGTGCAGTAGGAAGCAACTGGGGGTGAGGCTGAGAGCCAAACACAGGGTTGAGATGTCAGAAGGTATCTTTATCGCATAATAATGTCTGTTTTTTACTATAAAAACAGTACAGCAATAAGCTGTATAACACGTACGACATTATGCATTATACATTTCTTAATTAAAGATAAAGTCTAAAGCTGCAAGATAGGCCACACACGTGCAGTATTGAGTGTTCTATTTCAAATTCTTAGATTCTGTCATGTTTCAATGCTGCTTTTCTGAGGTACAACCATTATATTTAGCTTTTCACAGAAGTCAGGACCTACGTTCACAAAGTCAAAAGTCAATAAGTAGTGTATTTCAGTCAAAAGCTGCCTATCTCTCCCAGGTCAAAGCTTCTGAGCTACAACCTGGAACCTTTAGTCACCATTAATCTCATTTAAACATAATTCTTTTCTTCCTCCGCTCTCTGCTTGTCTCACTGAGGTTTTTCTCTCTGCTAAGATTACTGGACCTGCCTTTAAAAGCACACCTCTGCTCTTTCTACTTTCAGTTCCATTCCCTGCCATTAAAGCCCTGAAAGTCCAGAGCTACGCCTGTCTTCTCTGCGGGGTATTGATCAGCATCAGAGCGTCAGTGTTGGCTGGCTAGAACTACTCTTCAACAGATAGATCTGGAATGGGCTCAGCCGCTGGCTTTTCATTAAGAAAACACCACAGACGAATGGCAGAGAAAAGGTAAAGGGCATCAGGGCTAAGAGTCTGATAATCAAACTTGATGGTTTTCTGCCAGTCTGTCCTCTGTCTTTCCTGTCGGTTTATTAGTCAGGCTGTTTGTCTGCTTTCCTGACCCGTCCAGCTTGTTTTGATTGAGGAAACTTGTGAGAAAAAGGTGTTGAAAATAAAGTCACTCATCAACTTTAGGGAAGCTGTTAGGAACATGTTATCAACAACAAGAAAGAAAGACTTTATTTCCTTTTTGTTTGAAGGTCTATCTTTCCCCATGTGACTTAATCAGACATTTCAGTCCAGATGAGATTTTGAGACAAACAGATCAGCTTAGTGGCACTTTTATTTGAAGTCCTATAAACATCGTACTTAAAGGGGGAAAAACTAATTTCACTGCAGGGCTTAGCTTTAATGACTTTGCTAGTATCAGATTTTTCACAACCATCATGACACTCAGTGCTAATGTGTTAAATAAGAATCAGTAAATGTCACGTGCCAGTCTGATAAATGAAAGCTGAAATCTAAACCTGGAGAAGACGAACATTTAAAGGTAAAATAGAAAGGAGATGAAAGAAAACAGATGTAACAGTGCTTCTTTTCTTCTTTTCTTTTTCAGAGCACTCCCAATAAATTCTTTCATTGAGACTTAAGCTGTTAGGGATTACTTTAAATCACACGTTTTATTCAAGTGTGAACTAATTCAGCAGTCCACCTCTGTAGTGTTTTTCCCCTTTTCTCTTTCAATTGAATTATCAATTGAATTTGTTATCTCTGATGTTGACAATATCTCAAACATGGTAAAAGGGGCTATTTTAAACTGTTGACAAAATGGCTGCAAATACAATACTGGCATTTACAGCTAAATAAAATCCAATGCTAACACCATACTATACAGCCAATTCAGCTAGCTTTATAGAAGTTATTGTTCATTTGGTTTCACTCTGCAAACTGCTCCATATAATTCAATTAAAAAAAAAACAAAAAAACCCCACATAATTTAGGTTGGTTGTCTGCTGTTACCCAAAGTCCTCTAAGAGCACTGCCATGGCAGCAGGCGGTCTCTTACAATGGCACCAAAATGGCGACTGGCTTTGCACAGTTTCTCATCTAAAACCGTCAAAAACGTTTGATTATAACTGCGCTAACTTAGCGGTTACTTGGTCGTGTCATGGTTACGATAACAACATTGTTTCACACTAGACTCAAATTCATTTTATGCCGCTGCTACAAATGACCCATGGTATCATATTTTAAATAAGGACAGTCTCTCATACTGAGTAAGTTGACTTTACTAAACAATTTAAAGCTGCAATAACTAAGGAAAACCTCAGAGTCATGCAGTAACGTTTGGACAATATGACATTTGCATCTTAACATGCAGCTCGTTCAGGTGATGTCTACATTTGTTCAGGGCTCTAGTGCCCGTCAGAAAGCAGTTTATGTCACTGCAGTGACAGAGGCACTGTCACACAGGAAATGGTAACTAGGAGACCAGCTGTGGAGGTATACGCTGTCAATGACGTAGTTGCAGAAACAGGGCGGAAGGGCCAAGGAGTGGAGTTGTGGCTGGAGCCTTTGTTTTGGTAAAAAAAAAAAAAAGGAAATGAGCTATTGCCCTTTTAAGTTTTATACAAAGTGAAACCTTAGGTAACCTTAATTTGATGCAGAATGCAAGTTTACACAATGAGTGTAGTTGAGTGAACTCACAGCAGTTTATTCATCATTTTCAGTTAAAAAATTGCAGACCAACTGATGTTTATAATAGGTTAAAAAAAACTTTATCTTACGTTTAGTCAGAAAATAAAAAACTTTTATATTTATGCTATGTTAATAATAGTTCAGACCATTCACAATCAGCATGTAAGCAGTTTGCATGTCTGAGGAAAGAAATTCATATTAAATGTTGGCTATATATATATCTGTATATAGTGATATGACATTTACATTAAAATATGCATTTTATTTCTTATTGACTTTGACTTTGTCCTGGTTTTTAGAAGAAATTCTCCAAAGCAACAAATTATACCAAAAATGTATTGGTCAATACCATTCAAAATGACACATCTTTTGCAATATAACTACTGACAGGACAATATTTCTGTTTAACAAACAAATCTGCATGACTCAGACACACTCGTGTGTGTGTGAGAGTGAGCTGCATGATATATAAAAATGTACATGCACCTAAATAACCAGGTTACGGTCAGCTTTGTCCAAGAAGCTGATTTCTTAAATGTCACGTAAACAAGAAACTTGGTTCCTGTAATCAGGCTTCGGGATTAGCGAGACCTTATTTCCCCAGGTAGATTTCTGCTAGAGAATGCCGATTTCACAAATATACATTTAACCACTTTTCTAACTGGCCTTTGCATGTGCATATAAGAGGCTGCAGACAGTAAAAAGAGCCGAATGAAATGAATAAAAGAAGAGATCATTAAATTGAGCAATGTCTGCCTGTTTTGATATCAAATCCACCCAATAAGTCAGTTTCCATTGCTTTTTTAGTTTATTTAAACATATGTGATGGAACTCTGTTATGTCTCTGTTCTTCTTTCATTGCATTTTCTGAAAGGACACACACAAATAGCAAAAAGTCAAGATATACTCTGTCTATCTAAAGTACCAGAACCCAAGTTACTTAAGTGCATGTAAATTAGTTCCCATTTTACCCAAATACCAGGAGCGTCCCATAAGTGGCTTGGTGTGCCACCTCGCTAAGAAATTATGTGCCAAGTCTGTGTGGCAGATGCGACACACAGGATGTAAAGACCGATAGAGAATCTGGTTAGTTTTCAAAATAAAACATAAGGCAATGCTTAAAATTCCCCTTGTTGTCTCTTTAGCTGGTTTCTTTTTCTAGCACCTCTCCTTCGCTGTGTTTCAATGTAAGGCAAACATGCAAATGAAATCATTTTGAAGATTTTTTAAGAACAAAAAGTGGCAAGTATTGCATCAGTCAGAATACCAAAATCTAGAAGTTGGCAAGTTGCTCTGCTTCTACTGCTCTTGGTGGTGAATGCTGTTTTGAAGAAAACAAACTACACGTCTGAAAGCAGCATCCAGTGTAAAACGTGTAACAGTTGACTTATTGTACACTAGTATGGGTAAGCTTTGGTCTGAGTAATAAAAACATATTTGTTTAGTTTAGGAAAACCCAGTTTCATAGTTAGAATTAGAGAAATTTTGTCATTGACAGATTCTATTAAGGACAAACAGCTGTCTTATGTGTACTAAGTTGACTTATGCATCCAGGTTCACCTCCTCCTTGCACTGACTTTGGCAATGTGAAATTGTTTTATTCTTTGCCCTTTTAAAATATGCCAAATTTGATCACTTGTGCAGCACTTTAACAACTGCATTGTCTCTGTAGAGTCTCAGAAGAATATTACATATAATGATTCCTACATGAAAATCCTTGAAATCAAAGCTGTGAGAGAGAATAAATCAAATTTGTTGTCCTGCATGAATATTTTGTCAACATCGAAGAGATAAGAAACCAGAAAAGTGGAGACCAGAGTCAAGTACATCAGCCCTGCATTTCACCCTCTGCTCCCTCCCTCATCCTCCATCCCTCCATCAGGCCAAATTGCTTTTTCCTTTTTCCCTGTCATCACTCGGCGTAATCCTCCCTGTTGTCTTAATATCAAGTGGAGAGAGGGTGAGATAATGGTGCAACAGGGGAGAAGGAGGAGGGGGCGACATGGCCCTGAAGACTGTCCTCTAGGGAAATAGCCCTCCCTTGTGTCAAACACGCACAAGAATATTATTAAAAAGTCAGCCCCCCTCCTGCTACCCCCTTACTTCCTCTCCATCCAATACATTTACTTTCTGAGCATAATAGCTCTCATATACATAACAAAAGCCAACACACGGGGGGAGTACTCCAAATGCTTGTGTAATGGATGTGTAGTGTACGTATCACACGAATCCACCCTCCGCTGCACTTTTACAAAAGGGACCACGACGGACTGTGCAGCTGACTGATGCTGTTGTTAAAGTGCGTGTCTTTGTTGTCATTGTTGTTCTGATTGGTGCTTGTTTGCAATATAAAATACAAGAAGATGGCAACAAAAACCGTAGCGATGTGAAGCTGCTGTTTGCGGTTTTGTATTCTGTGCCAGTGTCATGTTGATTTTAATTGCAGTTGAAGAAAACACACACACACATACACACATGCATTGTAACAAATTAAAAAAAGAAAGCAAATGTCCCCGACTATACAGCCATAATGCAGCCATATTACTATGGAATGACGTATACATGGGAAGTAGCAGTATATTAGAAATAATATGACTGGGAGTTTAATGTAGTGCATCTACACATAAAAGTTCTGCCTGTTTTATGAAGAATGCCCTGACACCCTGCTCTGGTCCCCTCATTAAGGTCTTAGTATAAAATCCAGTCCACCTCCCCTCTTACTTCGCGAGACTGTGTATTGAACCGTGAAACCATAGTTTTCCAGCACTGCTGTTTAGCTGCCCATGACACTAGAGTCCTGCCTTATGTTTGGTCTCTGTCTGGTTCTCTTGGCACCTCATGAGTCTATACCTACAATTTACTTATTAAGAATTAAGATTAATTTGACAACTCATGACCACCTAAACGACATTTTAAATTAAAGAGTAGATAACACCCTTGTGACAACCAGCCAGCAACCAGATTTATTATTTTTTTTAACATCTAAGTAAAGGGTCTTAAGTCGGCTCCAGGTACTTTTGTATTTGCCTTAGGGTGTATGTATACCACAGTTCAATAAATCTATGGAAACTCCTTTGGAAAGTGAAATGGATGGAGAGACACCAACTGTGTCAGGGATTTTATTGTTTCCCCACTGTTTGTTGGTTGTTTGTAGAGACTGTGCCTCCAAGAGTTGTCTTCATTATATGACTTTCTCTGTCAATATGCACATGGGCACTACATCCAAAATGCTGTCAGTCTCAGAAAGCCTGGCTTTGATGGAAGTCAGTCCACAGGCATTTAAGTAGTTGCAAAGATAAACTACACTGGCCTGGAGCTTGGCAATTTTATTGCAGAGGGACTTTGGATGACAGTAGAATGTACTGTAGTAGGTGGCTCAATTTTGCACCACATTTTCAGGCAAAGGCTGCCTCTCGTTCTCTGCTTCTGTCTTCTAAAAACACTTAGAAATGTCCATCACCAAGGTGAGTCCAATTTGGGTTTATTATGACGAATTAGTTAAAACGTAAAACCACTGGTAAATTTGTATCTTGTTATTTATTGACCAGTCATGCCAATTTGTCGTTTAGTTCAGAATCTATGACATAACATCAGGGCAATGTTGCTGTGTGTGGATCAGAATTGCTGCCCATCAACTGGGGCTGGCAGTTCAATCCCTATCTCCCAGCTCAACATGCCAACCTGTCCTTGAGCAAAACCTTGATCCCCAAGTTGCTCCAGGTGGGTCAGGCTTCCTGCATGGTAGCTCTGCCTTATTCAATTTTGCAAGTGAGTGTGTGTGAATTGTGATTTTTTTTAGGTTATCTATATTTTTCTTTGTTGCTGGGCAGTTAGGGCGCAGTGAGTTGTTTCTGCTATCTGCTACTACTGACAAAACACTGAAAGGTGTGAGAGGAAATGGAAGTTGTGGGACAGATAGCGAAACAATGAACTGAAAGTCACTATAGGTCCAGATTCATCACCACCAGAAAACCCTTTCCCACTGACACATTGTTTTGACATTATAATTTCATACATGTACAATATTTTAAAAATACTGATTTTTGCCACCCTCAGTGATGTTTTTCCCCTGCACAAATGTACATATCAACAAAAACAGGGAGAGTCAGGTGCAGGACCAGTTTCTGCATCACTTTTTGTTTGATAACCACAACATACCACATGTCTGAGTGTTGGTTACACAGCTTCTAAAAAGCATAACATTCAGCATACACTGTTTGTTTACTAATGTGATACATTAAAAACTATATGAATGGCTTGCTCTGTTTGACGTGTCCTTTAAGACCAGTGGTCAGTGTAACAACATCAATTCTGCATCTTGCTACATGTGTTGGTGAGTATCACTGTGACCCAGCAGTCACCTAGAGAACAGTGTGGGTGCTGCTGACCTGCAGCTCACATTTAAGTCTTCACAAAGCCACACACAACCACACACACACACAAAGTCAGCTGGACCACAGTGCTGCTGGGTCAGGTCTCAAGGATAGCGAGAGAAACCCCTGCTTAAAATGAGATCCACTGTCTGCATACCAATGGAATGGCCTCAGGGCTCACAGCATGTGTCTGTGTGTGTGTGTGTGGTCTTTACAGTGAAAGAGACTGCCCAAAGTGCAGCAAAAACTATTGATGGTGTGATTTAGAAGAAGTCAGTAGATACCTGTGGTTAAAGTGGCATCCAGTGTCCCTCAGGGGCCCCTGAGGTTGTTAGAGATAGGTCTAGTGGGTGACGTGGGGGTACTGGGGATTTTGTTGTGGTTATTGGTGAGGACACATGCCAAGGCCAATGACAGATATATTCTGCGTGGCCTGAAGTTTGATATTTCTTTATAAGCTCCAACATTTCTTCTTTTTAACTCCTGGGATTTTTCCCAAAGCTCCAAATAGCCCCCTCTTTTCTTAACCCACACTTGACATGCCGAAAGTTCACATCTCATTTCACATTCTATTCATTTAGTGAATCAGTGGCTGGACTAAATTATCAGGTGTGGAAAGAGGATAGAAAACAAGTATTGCATGAGCATCAGGGGAGCCTTGTTTGAGATGGATTTGTCATAAACAAATGGAGCAAACTAGCATGTATGGCTACTGCATTGTACTATTCTCTATAATCAGGTAACAGTGGTAACAGTGTGGAGCATTTTTTTTGTTGCTTTTCACTACTTTCAGTTTCAGTCAGCAGTTTCAGAGTTTCAGTCTACAAGTAAAAAAAATAAGGTTAACCATGCACACAAATACAAATTAATAATAATATATTTTATTAATCCCCCTAAAGGAAACGGTTGTCTGACAGTAGATGATGGTCCAATCAGTATTTTCTCCAAAATAACCTGTGACATGTGGCCAGGAGGAGCTGGGAGTCAAACCATTTGTTCTATGGTTTTTTGAATCACCACTCTAAGTGTTTTTCAAAAGCCATGAACCTAAACTATAAAAAAAGAAATTTAGAATACTCGAAACTCCACCTCCACCTCCATAAATACACCGATCAGCATTAAAACCACTGACGTGTTGATGTGAAATGAATGATTGATTATCTTGTTACAGTTACATCTGTCAAATTCCTGGCACAACATCACCTACTGCCAAGGTGCATGGATGAGAGGAAACAGACAAGATCAAATCAACACTTGAAGATAGTTGATAACTTCATTATTAGACCAACACATTTCAGTTTGTGGCCTTTATCAGGATCTGTTCAACACCTTTGGTTCTGGCAAACTTCAAGGTTTCTAAATGTCTCTAAATTCTTCTGGTCTCAGTCCTATTTAGCATCTGTGGGATGTACTGAAAAAAAAGCCTGATACACATGGGCTCCACCTCTCAACATGCAGAATATTCTGCTGAAGTCTTGATGGCAGATACCAGAGGACACCTTTAGCGGTCTTGTGTAGTCCATGTATTGACATGTCAGAGCTTCACAATATTAGGCAGGTGGTTTGAATGTGTGTCATGGTCTGGATGGATATTAAGAATGGAGGTTAGAACTGACAGGAAATACAAGTCAGACAGAGATCCAGGGATAGTATGTTTAAAAGAAAATAATATATATTTTAAATTGTTTCTGAAAAAGGAAAGCTTTTGAAAAAAATTGGCCATTTTTACACCCCTTTTGAGACGCTCCTTAACTGCAGCTCTTCAGTTTCCTGTTTACCGCATTGCAGGAGCAAATACTATATGCTGTTTATATAATTTCAGTGTATTATCTGTTCATATACACATAACATATTGTATGCAATTCATTCCTGCACATTT